>JAVTVY010034799.1:0-13956 GCA_036873755.1 Hanleya hanleyi | reverse complement strand
CAACTCGAGACGAGTCCAGGACTCCGTTATCTTATTAATCATCTGCGATCCGTATTCCATTTCCCGAAACGGAATGGAATTTCAACGATTCGGAGATATTTACCGCGAGCAGATGAATGAATGATTTTCAAGTTACAGACATTCATGTATCTAAGGGAGCGTGTCAAAAGTTTTGACGCGAACGCGTTCATATTTGAACAGGAGGTCGTTCATATCCGCATGCGTCAGGCCGTTCATTTTACACAGCAGCGTCAGAAAATGAACAGTCGAACGTTCATTTTTGAACGTTCATTTTTGAACGTTCATTTTTTTAATGCACTCTGACGTTCATTTTCGCACGTTCGTTTTCGCATGTTCATTTTCTCACGTGCGCAAACAGCTGGCGTTTGACGTGAGCAGAAATGAACAACATACAGAAAGCTGCCATCCCGATACTAAAAAACGCGCCGGATCAAATCTACTTTCTCATCGCGCGTCATTCCCGTGTTATAGATTTTATTGTAATTTGCCATGTCTTTTGTTTCGTGTGTGTATATATTCAATGCATTCCGTAATCATGTGGAGTGGTATTACCGATGTCGGTGATTTTCTTCAATAACAAAATGGTAAAACTAAAAGTAAAACGTTTTTCTTTTTCTTCTCCCGTCTCCGCATCAGCGGTTTGTCACCACCTATATATGAGTGTCCGCTTATATAATACTTGACAAAATAAATTAATGACTTCTTTCTTGTTTATTTTCCCCAGCGTTTTACTCGTTTGATGTGGATTTTTACATTTCGTGAATCTCTTCTTCATCCACCCAAAAATGATATTCTCGGTCGGGCGATCAAAAGTCATGGCCTACGGCGCTTGCGTCCCGTGGATTGATTGTTTCGTCATGGACATTTTACTTTAAATGATTCTTCTTTATCAACTTACAAACGTATTCCAGCGATCTGTTATGCCTGGAAATGGTATAATTTTAATAAAGAAGCCTACAGTATGTTTTGAAAATGGAGTTCGTGCGCTGAAAATGGGCCCTAAAGAGAATACTTTGTATGCTGGAAAGAAGGAAGGGTTTAGGCTCCGCAAAGGATATTTCAATACATTGGTCTATGAAAAATATCCATCTTCTTTAAAGAAATGTTTTGATGTGTTGTTGTTTGAACTGCGTCCTTTTGTTTTATTTACAAATGAAGGGGCCCTCACAGGTTGCATGATGACGGGCGCCACATGCGTGATGAAGTCTCCACGTGAATCAATCGGTCCATATATCTTTTTTAAAGAAATGGCTTGATGTGTTGGCAATCAGAACTGTTTTATTCGTGGTTTATTTTTTTTATCATGGATTTAAAACTTTGAACTCCATGGTTTTATTGACAAATAGGAGACCTCACATGGCGGCCTACCTTGAGATATGACGGGAGCTGCATGGCGTCTCTGCGTGATTCTGTCGGGCCATGTCTTTTTATAATGATCATACATGTAGTTTGTAGGCCTGTATACTTTCCCTGATTTACTCATTTCTTATTGAAGATAATATTACTGAAGACAAAAAATTCCCAATGTCATAAGGATAAATCGTTGTATAAGTGAATAACTTTCGTATATTTATATGTCTTATATTGTACGTTTGTCACTATGTATTTCCTCTACGATTACTGGGAAACGCACTAATACATGTAAGTTCGGCTTATTGCGCTCCGGTCATCAAATAAACTATTTAAACCAAGTGAATGGCGATATTGTGGTTACTCTGGAAATAGGGAGCTGATCAAGTTCTCTTTTCTCCCCCAGCGCGGACGCAATTGGCATATTTCCAAGCAAAAAGGAAACCCGTTCGGGTTTTTTTTCTTTTCTTGTTCTTGATTACTATTGCGATTTATGTTCTCCATTATATATCTCTGACAAAGTTCATCCATGTGTGGACAAAGATGGAAAACTAGGCTCCAGGATTCTGACAAGGTTAGTATGGAGATGTATAAATTCCAATTAAACAAGTGTGAACAATAATAATTTATAATTTCAGTTCAGGAAATGAGCTCCAGCAAATATACTTTATATTTATAAAACCAAGACAGGTGTTAAAAATTCGATGAATGCATATTAATAATTTGAAAACATGACTAATTTCCTACCCGCAGCTAAAGACATCTCAATTATGGTGCATGATTGGTGGGGGGCTATGCATTCAACAACTATTGATCTAGTCCTGTTGTGAGAAGCATGGCTTTCGAACTGCATGGGACTCCTTGCATTTCATGATCGTGGTCCTTGGGAGAAAAAAGAACATTACTGGAATTAGTGATCATCCAACATAATGCTCTAATCAAAACAAAAGGCGTCATAGGACGCGCGAGATGCTCTTTTATTTATTGCATCTATTGAACATACTTTGGTCAGCACGGGAACGGCAAATCACCTTTTGATCCCGTTAATTATTTTTATTTTAGGCCACTCAATAACTTTTAATAAAACCAAATCAGTATGGTGATATTTCTCTGTCGAAGTTTAATATTATATAGTTCATCTCTTCCAAAAAATAATACAAAAAATAATACACGCGCGTTAGTTCCTATATGTCGCTCGTTCTATAATTCCCGGTAAATAATTCCCCAGAATATGCACGAAAGATCCACTTTTATTATATTAAATACATTTATTGAATTTTTTGTAGATAAACGTCAAATCTTTGCCATAGTTGCTTTGAAAGAACGAAAGTACTTCTTCAGAGGAAGTGGGTTATATACCTACGAAAGCTAGTGCAAAATAAATACAGTTAAGTCTCAAAGGTGCTGCCTTTTTGAGTGTTCTGGGTTTTTTTTTGCTTTTTGTTTTCGTTCTAATAAGAGTCGACACGATAGCCGTAATGTGAGCCCTTCAGCGAATTCTGACCGCTATCATACATACTAATTTGAACGTTCAAAAAAGAATGTTCTTTTTCTGACGTTCATTTTTCTGACGGGGTAGTGTTCATTTTCTGACTGTCGAACGTTCGTTTGCTGGAAGAAAAAGAACGAGTACCTGTTCATTTTCTGACGCATTCTTTTAGTTTGAACGTCAAAACTTTTGACACGCTCCCTAAGTCAGCAAGTATGGTCAATATCTGTATGCAATTTAGTACCCCCTGTTGAGAGCTGCTTCCTGTGTGCTGGATTAGGCTGTGTCATGTCAACAGACCGATGTGGCAACTTGAGTAAATTATTATTTGGGTTAATATCTGAATGTAAATGTACCATGATTTGGTGTAAATCTGTGATCTAGTTCACCAAAACATGAGCACATTATTGTCATGAACAATCTGCACGCCATGATAAATGGGTTCACATCAGGAATTATGATGTATCGAACATATATCTGTCTGGAATGATCACATTCATTGTTAACCTGAGGAGCAGGCGTGTCTATTGTATATGTTCCTGTCTGTAGCCTATCGTTATTGTTGGTTTACACCTGAGTTGGACTTCCATCGAAGATAAGAGAATAAAAACTGATGCAAGCTGAATTTAATAAACGATTCGTGTATTTCTGTTTCTTTTACAGGCGATCTGGCGATCTGATGAAACATGTAATGGGAGATAGACTATTCTGAATCACTTCCAAGTTTGAGACATGTTCGGACACGTTTCGGTTGCGACATGTCTCAAAAGTTGGGACAAAGTCATGTTTGGGTTTAGACGTTTCATTTTGAAACATGTAGTCGGCCGTAACATGTTTCAGATTGACAGATGTACATACAACACATGTTTCACTCTGCAGTGTGTCACATGTTTCAAACGGACACATGTTTGACGACGACATGTCCATATTGAGACATGATTAACACATATGGGGATGACACGTGTTTCAAATTGAAACATGAAGCCGTTTCCAAATGAAATATGTATGTACTCACATGTCCCAAAAGTTGGGACAAAATCATGTTTCATTTTGAGACGTTAAACATGTCGCCAATTTTTACAGTGTACAGAAACACCATTTTGTGTCAGCATTCCGTAAACGACTGAGGGTTTAGTTCTAGCTGGCCACATATCATGCAGTTTTTGCTAAGAACATTTGATGAAAAGAAAATTCGAAAGGTCAAACTGAAAGATCGAAAAAGACAGGGTTAACGATTAAACAGCTGAATGTGCCTGCAAAATCCACAATCCACCAACCCAATTAGGTGCAACAATGGCAGTAGTAGTCAAACACTTCAATAACAAGATATAGAATGACGAGGTATTTGCTATTTATCTATAGATACAATAATCTACAATTCCTCTCCTCGTCAAAATAGCATATGAACGAATATAAATTCGTGGCTGTGAAAATTTATGGATCTGAACAAATCACTGACTATGGCAACTGTAACTACAAATCACTATACTTTATGTAGGGGTCACAAAATATGGAGAAAGCACAATTCTTAGAGAATTTCTTCGTGTCTAGGACCTCAAAATGAACAATGGGCAATTATGAAAATCTCAACTGTCGAAATCCCGATCGCGACCACGCCCAAAATCCATTCATATATACTTGGACAGTATTCATAATGAGTTAGAAAGCATGGAAAGGAATGCAAAACATTCACGGAAGATGAGAAAGAAGAAGAAGAAGAAGAAGAAGAAGGAGAAGAAGAAGAAGTAAAAGAGGTAGACTAGACATGAGGGCATTCCACAGTGCCTAAGAGAATCATTTTTCCTGTTGATTCGTGATCGGCGGTCCGCTTCGAGTTTGGTTATACATGCAAATTCTGCTCAGTAATTTAGAAAATAATTTGTGGGAAAATAAATTTTTGTCTGGTAGTGCCATTCCCCTTTCCAAACTTTCTGCGCTATCTCCGTAACGACAAAAAAATTGAGAGCTGACACTCCGTGACTTTATATTTTATCATATAGGGGTCATTTTCAGCCTATTTGCATAACCCTCCGAGTGGGGATCGTGGGAAAATTCAAGATGGCGGCCACCTGGGGTACCAGAAAAGTGATGTTTTCGTCATTTTTCTGCAAAATATTTGCTTCTCCGCGATGAAAAGCGGGCCAAAACTATTTTATTTCGCATCACATTAATATTTATTAATTTAACATGCAGTTTTGCGGAAAAATTGCAAAAATAAAAAAATTAAAAAATCTGACCGAAAAATCGTCCAAAATATGCCGTTGTTGAAAATGACGTCACTGTGACGTCATCAAACGGCCAGCTTGGATTTTTAAAATATTTTCTGGTAGAGCTTGACCCAAGAGTATAGTGTGGTTAATATCAGCCCTCTAGCTCAAGGGGTAAGAAATATAATTTCGGCCTGGACATGTCCCAAAAAGCTTAGGCCAGATAGGGTTAAGCCACATCTTGGCTTTTGTTAGTTTCTCCGTGCTCTATATTTTAGTCACACATTGAATGTTTTGCCAATACACCTGTCAAACGTAGTGTTTGGATAATGATCGCTGTTAGTCGAAATCACGTTATCACAATGTATTTGCATGGTTCGTTTATATACTGATATCAATATTACAGGACCAACATCGGATGTTTTAAAGTTCAGCACGAGGAATCGCATAGATTCCATCAAACTATATTGCAAAGTTAGTCATTAACCAACCTGATCAGCTTATATCCGTTTGGATGACCCACTCTCCACATGTTTGATAACCACCTCATACGGTAGGATAATTCTTGCACCAAATCGGGCATGTCAGCTTTTCAAAGTCAATGGGATACGTGTGCGAACCATATTTGCCGTTTCAGACAGATCATCGGCTACTTAGCCGATATCCATTCCTTATTCATGCCATCGCAGAAAACAACAGGAAAGACCTTCATAATTAAGATTCATTTATTGTGGAATGAATGTTGTTGTAACAGAAACTGCGTCACCTTCAAAAAGTCTTAATATCTTGATAGTAACAAATCACTGCAAGCTAAAGACACAGACACACAAACATGCGGACATACAGAATAGGTGGTCGTGATACAATATTAATGCAAGTCTGATAAGAAACATTTTGGATCATTTTGTAACTTTGTCATTTTTGGTGCACAAAATCATATTTGTTTTTGAGCTTGATATCTTGGAAATTATTCGAAACAGATAATCAGTTGAGCTCATTATGTCTAGCTGTAATACTCTTTTGACGAAATTCGTCGGAAATTAATACTGTATATGCCTTATTATTCACTGGAATTCGGTTTTACTTGTAACCGTTCTCGTGGGATCTAACATTCGACGTTGCTTTGAATTTCTCAATTCAAAATAATTTCTGTATGTATTCATGGGGGAACAAATACAGGTCTATCAAACGGGCTTTGCACAAATAGAGCCCCATCGAGTACATTTACTCTTTGTATGTCATGTATATAGATGTTATCAATGAGAAATTCAACCAGCAATATGAAACATAAACATGATATGAATTATAGGATTCGTCAGCTCCAGCATTCAATATTCAGCCTTCGTTCATAAAAGAATTTCCGCGACAATATTCGAAATACCTATTTTGTATGACAGCACCAATTCCACGTGTATGAAATGAAATAATAAGTGCAGAATGTAGTTTCCAGCAAGATTGAAGCAGTCAGCACTCCACGGTGTCCTTCGCGGACAACGAAATTTGCCCATTTCCAGTCACGACATTCATTTCGTTGCCATATCGTCACGAGCGCACGCCCGTGAATGAATGAATGACTTTGCCCCTCACCCGCCCCGCAATGCGCTGCGGCATTTGCATGCGTGTAGAACCCTATTCAAGAAAGAAATGCGGTTTTCGGTGTGCAGCAAAATATTCAGTGCTTTCGACTGAAACAGAAAGACATCATTCACTGCGGTCAAGATGAAGGTCACCGAACGTATGATCGAAAATCATGTGCACTGCAGAATTTATCAAAGGTCAGATTTTCAACACGTTCTTACCAGAAATTGCTGATGAATTACTTGATCTAAGTACACGAGTGGATGACTTTTACTACATGAATTTCAGACTATGGGGTAAAATCTTGTATATCTGTCCTGCTAATCTAAATTAAATTAAGATGTTGAATTCCCTTTGATAAGTTTTGGTCGAATCGTACCCGTCGTGATACAGGATCTATCAGCGCGACAGCTGGCCAGTATATTCCTTTACAAAATATACAGCATTGTTTTCAGGGAGATTAAGTCATTTTCATTTTTGTATTACCTGCATGTAACAGTCTCTGAAGATCTTTTGAGGGAGAACATAAAAATTCGAACGCTGTTCAATTCGAATGCATACCTGATGGATTATCCCCACTGTACTCGGCGAGAACAGGCTGGCACTGAACATATGACTTACGGATCAGAATTTCGATCTGTTGGAATGATGGAGAGATGAGGGGATGGGGGATCAATCATTCTGGATGCTTTCAGGTACCTGATATATGAGTTACTTATATATATATACACTGTTCCTAATGTTCCCATGGCACGATTTGCGTTATCGCAAACATATATTCTTGCAGATATGGTGCATGTAAAGAAAAGAAAAGAAATAAAAACTAGCAATTATAAAACAAAATATAGCCATTTATCTTGTAAAAGCTGTTAAAGAACCTCGGACGAAGAATTACAAATTCCACATAATGTAGTTTGCATAACCGATTGGGTTAGTATTATCTAGGATTAAAAGCAAATCAGGCTGTCTGATGGAGAAACTGATTTAATTTGAGAAAATTAGACCGCACTAATCTTTGGGAAACACAGTTGTGTGTAATATGGGAATTACATGGTCTCGAAACTTGCCTGGATGGACAATTGCGATAGTCGCCGGGGAAAAATCTATTTTCTCTCTTACTTTGGGTGATATGTCGAATAATTAACAAATTCTCTCGATATTATATTTGCAAGTGGAAGAGAGAATTTTTATATTTCGATAAATTCTTGCGCGCAATGAAATTGCCCCAGTTCGTCTCTGCTTTCGACGTTTACTTCCTACATCCACCAATATAACACTTAAGAAACTTGTACGTTTGGAACATTTCAATAACAGGAAGATATATATATATATAATTTTGTCATTTAGAAAGTGATCGTAAAACAGTATTTTCGTTATTTTGGGATTACACTATCTTAGTATACCACATATAGGGTCGCTGGTCCGAATCCCGCTCTTTTCTGCACTGGATTCTGTGCTATACTAAGATAGTGTAATCCCAAAATAACGGAAATACTTTTATACCATCACTTTCTAAATGACAACAAATATATATATATATATATATATATATATCTTCCTATGTATCCAGCTATGGGAGCTGTGTCATTACGACCGTCAGAGGAGTACAGTATGTTCGCTTTCAAGACTATCGGCTTCCTACCTTCTATTTTTGTGGGAGGGCCGTTGGCCGAGTAGTTTCGATCGCCGATATATAGGGGGTCTTACTCTGGGGGTCGCTGGTTCGAATCCCGCTCGAGACTCGACCAATTTTCTGCACTAGAAGCTGTGCTACACTAAGATAGAGTAATCCCAAAATAGCGAAAATACGGTTATTCCAATAATACATTCTGTTTGGGGGGGTGCTCGCTAATTATCAAACTTAGGAGGCTGTTCTCTATTCGATCGCGTATCTGGTGGATCACTCCACTGTATCCGCCAAGGGTACGCTGACAGGGAAACATTTTACTTGCGGATCACCATTCCGATCTGCTGGAATGCTGGAACGATCAGGGATCGACGATCCGGACCGATGACAATCCATTAGAACTATGTAGAAATATGTACACATGTAAATATTCACCGAGTTTTAAAACGCGGCGCAATAGGTGAGTCGCGCATTTAATCGGATTATAGCATGCGGTTTAATATGTATTACCGGTACGTTAATTCAAACAAACCATACGAAGAAAAGAAAAATGTTTAAATTCTCTCTACTTGGTCAGCTGTGGGACATCTACGAACGGATATTCTAACTAAATTAACAGTTGGATTGCAAAGAGCAGGCTTAATATGTTCATGATCACGATTTTCGAATAATCTGTCCGTCAAAGACAATGCATTCAGTTCAATCGTGTTCGTCATCGTAACTTACGCCCTTCTATGGAGATGCGGCATTCTTCAGTGGATTTAGCTTCTTCAACCCTACCTGACCTGGGAGGGGGAGGGGGGCACTTCAAAATGGCGGCCATGTGGGGTACCAGAAAAGTGACATTTTCGTCAGATTTCTTCACAATTTTTGCTTTTCTACATGGAAAAGTGGGTAAACCCTATTTTATGTCATATCAGATTATTATCGTGCAGTTTTTGCAAAGAAAAGACATAAAAACGAAAATTCCAAAAATGCCTGTTTTCATTTTGACGTCATTGTGACGTCATAGTAGCGGCCGTCTTGAATTTACAATACATTTTCTAGTAGAGCTTGACCCAAAGATATAGTGTGGTAAATTTCAGCCTTCTAGCTTTAGGGATAGCGAAAATGTATAGGGGGGAACTTCCCGCCTCCCCCCCCCACCCCCTCCCCGGGTTGCGGTACACGCCAAATCGCCCAGGCCAGATAGGGTTAATATATTTATAGATATTCGGTGGATCTGCAAATCATCCAGAGATTTGAACATGCATCTATAAAATGCGTACTCCCGATACTGTGTTTTTCTTGTTATCGTTTCTGTGATTTGCATTTGAAGGCCTTGGAACTGATTTGTGTAAGAGATATATGGCACTTGTTGACATTCGAATTAAAATATCGGTATAACGGAGCTGAATTAGTTCGCGTATTCTGACCATCGGCTGCATCAGGTATAAGTTTGATCTCTCTCACTCGTGCGAATAGAAATAATCCCCTCGTTAAAACGACTTTGTATAAACTGTCAAAAGAATTCAAAAGGATTACCAATGGTTGATTGGTCTGATAAGCTTGATCAAGATTGGTTGATAATCTGCTTATTGTCCACAAACGATAAGCTGGAGTATCGTGATAATTTTCCAGGTTAAATGTCTTATTTCACATAATGAAATACGGTATGGGCTGATATATAATCTCAAATCGGATAATGTACAATTAGCTTAGTAGTATACAAAGGCTAAATTGGCGAAGTAGCGCCTCACTGCGCATGCGCAGAACCTTGTGTGACGTCACAGCACAAAAAATGGGGCGGTATTGGGGCGGTGTGCGCATGCGTGATGTGTGGGAGGTGGGTACAAGATGGCCGCCAGTGTCAGTGAGTGCAAGATGTGGGAGGTGGGTACAAGATGGCCGCGAGTGTCAGTGAGTGCAAGATGTGGGAGGTGGGTACAAGATGGCCGCCGTGGGTGGTGGGTGGAACGAAAAAAAAAAAAAAATGTATTCATCCGCGGTGATGCGGTTTGGCCGTGGTTTTGGCGGTAATTCGGTCTCGGGAAAAAGCTTCCGCGGAGAAAAAGTAGTCCCTAGATAAAATGGTCCGATTGGGTCGAGTGAGGTATCAAAGTGAAGCTTAGGTGAGGGGGCATCTAATGGGCTGGGTGTGGGATTGAAATATCGGCATTGTGCGCATGCGCGGTGACCGAAGGGTATGAAAATAGCCTTTTTGGAGCTAGGGGAGCCCCTAGTGTACCGATGGGGTCGAGTGAGGTATCAAAGTGAAGCTTAGGTGAGGGGGCATCTAATGGGCTGGGTGTGGGGTTGAAATATCGGCCTTCTGCGCATGCGCACAGTGATCATTGTAACCAACAGTGAATTACTGTCTCCCATGTTTGTTAAATCTGTGAGAGCTGTTCATCACTCACTGTGAGTCTGTTTATGTGCATGTTATGACAGTGATCATTGTAACCAACAGTGAATTACTGTCTCCCATGTTTGTTAAATCTGTGAGAGCTGTTCATCACTCACTGTGAGTCTGTTTATGTGCATGTTATGACAGTGATCATTGTAAGTGGGAGGTGGGTACAAGATGGCCGCCAGTGTCAGTGAGTGCAAGATGTGGGAGGTGGGTACAAGATGGCCGCGAGTGTCACTGAGTGCAAGATGTGGGAGGTGGGTACAAGATGGCCGCCGTGGGTGGTGGGTGGAACGAAAAAAAAAAGTTCCGGCAAAAAAAAAAAAAAAATGTATTCATGCGCGGTGATGCGGTTTGGCCGTGGTTTTGGCGGTGATTCGGTCTCGGGAAAAAGCTTCCGCGGAGAAAAAGTAGTCCCTAGATAAAATGGTCCGATGGGATCGAGTGAGGTATCAAAGTGAAGCTTAGGTGAGGGGGCATCTAATGGGCTGGGTGTGGGATTGAAATATCGGCATTGTGCGCATGCGCGGTGACCGAAGGGTATGAAAATAGCCTTTTTGGAGATAGGGGAGCCCCTAGTGTACCGATGGGGTCGAGTGAGCTATCAGAGTGAAGCTTAGGTGAGGGGGCATCTAATGGGCTGGGTGTGGGGTTGAAATATCGGCCTTCTGCGCATGCGCGGTGGCCGAAGGGTATGAAAATAGCCTTTTTGTAACTAGGGGGGCCCCTAGTGTACCGATGGGGTCGAGTGAGGTATCAAAGTGAAGCATATGTGAAGGGGCATCTAATGGGCTGGGTGAGGGGTTGACATATCGGCCTTCTGCGCATGCGCGGTGGCCGAAGGGTATGAAAATAGCCTTTTTGGAACTAGGGGAGCCGCTAGTGGACCGATGGGGTCGAGTGAGGTATCAAAGTGAAGCATTCATGAAGGGGCATCTAATGGACTGGGTGTGGGGTTGACATATCGGCCTTCTGCGCATGCGCGGTGGCCGAAGGGTATGAAAATAGCCTTTTTGGAACTAGGCGGGCTTAACGGGGCTTGTCTATCAATAGAGTTATCTCCCCCTAGTTCCAGGGTGGGTGTATGTAAAAATTTTCCTGAAAAAATACGGAATACGGACTTTATCTTAAATTACGGGAAAATGCCTATATGGGGTATGGGAGGTATAGCACCATCCTGGGAAACGTACTTCTATACATTTGCGGTAGGGTTGTGGGGTCTCGTTTTACTCGTCTCGTCATTTAGAACATGATAGGAAGTGTCCCGTGCGAATCGGTGGAATTTTTGAAAAAGTACGATATAGCCTCATATAGTCCCATACTGAGGGTATAGGATCAATGTTTGTCCCCCTGGGAAACGTACTTCTATACATTTGCGGTAGGGTTGTGGGGTCTCGTTTACTCGTCTCGTCATTTAGAACATGATAGGAAGTGTCCCCGTGCGAATCGGTGAAATTTTTGAAAAAGTACGATATAGCCTCATATAGTCCCATACTGAGGGTATAGGACCGATGTTTGTCCCCTGGGAAACGTACTTCTATGCATTTGCGGTAGGGTTGTGGGGTCTCGTTTTACTCGTCTCGTCATTTAGAACATGATAGGAAGTGTCCCCGTGTGAATCGGTGAAATTTTTGAAAAAGTACGATATAGCCTCATATAGTCCCATACTGAGGGTATAGGATCAATGTTTGTCCCCCTGGGAAACGTACTTCTATACATTTGCGGTAGGGTTATGGTGTCTCGTTTTACTCGTCTCGTCATTTAGAACATGATAGGAAGTGTCCCCGTGCGAATCGGTGAATTTTTTGAAAAAGTACTATATAGCCTCATATAGTCCCATACTGGGGTATAGGTTCAATGTTTATCCTACTGGGAAACCCACTTCTATACATTTGCGGTAGGGTTGTGGGGTCTCGTTTTACTCGTCTCGTCATTTAGAACACGATAGGAAGTGTTGCGGAGCGAATCGGTGAAATTTTTGAAAAAAAGTCACCGAGGCCTGGGTAGGCCCATAGGCCTATACTGCATGGCTATGGGTGTATAGGCCCATACGGGGTGGACATGTTGAAGTCTAGGTGGGCCACTCATGGTCCAATGGGGTCGAGTGAGGTCTTATTTTGAAGCTCTCGTGGAGGAGCACTTGACTACACTAATGGTTCGTCCGTGTTCAATAGTCTGCGCATGCGCAGTCTGGCCGTAGTAGCGAAAGGGGACATTTTGGGTGCTATGTAGGGGTGTGTTTGGGTGAGAGATGAGCTAATCACGGTTCGAATGGGTCGTGTGAGGTGTCAAAGTGAAGCTTGTGTGGGGTAGAGTCAGAATGGTGTGTTTTTGAATGCAAGTCGCGTCAATCTGCGCATGCGCAGTTGGTTGTATTAAGTAAAGTGGCCATTTTCGGGCAGTACATGAAGGTATTTGAGATCGAGATGGGCTATTCACGGTTCGAATGCGTCCTGGAAGGTGTCATCTTGTAGTTCTCGGGTGTACATTCCGATTTGAGGGATGTTCGCGTCATCGGTGACGTCATCGGTACGAGTAGTAGCGAAAGTGGACATTTTCGGGTAGTACATGAAGGTATTTGGGGTCGAGATGGGCTATTCACGGTTCGAATGCGTCCTGGAAGGTGTCATCTTGTAGTTCTCGGCGTGTACATTCCGATTTGAGGGATGTCTGCGTCATCTGTGAAGTCATTGATGACGTCATCGGTACGAGTAGTAGCGAAAGTGGACATTTTGTGGGTGCGTGGGGGTGAGTTTGGTGTAGATAGGGACTATCCTTAGTCCGAATGCGTCGTGTGAGGTGTCATTTTGTAGCTCTCGAGGTGTACATTCCGAGTTGAGGCATGTCCGATGCATCTGTGACGTCATTGTTGACGTCATCAGTAGGAGTGGCAGCGAAAGTGGACATTTTGAGGCAGTGAAGGAAGGTATTCGGAGTAGAGAGGAACCATTCTTGGTCCGAATGCGTCCTGAGAGGTGTCATGTTGTAGCTCTCGGGGTGTACATTCCGCGTTGAGGGATATTCACAGCATCTGTGACGTCATTGGTGACGTCATCAGTACGAGTAGTAGCGAAAGTGAGCATTTTGGGGCAGTGAAGGATGGTATTTGGTGTAGAGATGGACCATCCGCGGTGCGAATGTGTCGTGTGAGATGTCATCTTGTAGCAACGCCCACCAACGCCATTCTTAATGCATCAACGTCCAGGTGAAATAGCTCAGAAGCTCTGATATTCCATGGAATTGTCACTAATTTTTCGAAATGCAGTGATGCCGGTCAACGCCCGTCGTTACACCT
>JAVTVY010034798.1:0-14960 GCA_036873755.1 Hanleya hanleyi | reverse complement strand
AACGGAAGCGGAAGTGACCTCCGGAGCTCCGGAGCTTCGAGTTCTCTTGTAGCAACGCCCGTCAACTCCCGATGGTGGCGTTGGAGCTCCGGAGCTCCGAGTTCCATGAGCTCCGGAGCTCCAAGAGCTCCGCGAGCTCGGAGCTCTTGCATATAAACACACACATGCATCTGTGAAAGCTTCATTATACGCCTGGTGTCCGTGGAGATGAGAGCCATGGTTTACGCATGTCACTTGTGTTTGAAGTCATTTTCCACGCCATTTAATCTACGTAGACATATACAGCGAAGCCATCTCAAGGAACGGAGTCCCGATAACGTGCAAATTCAAAGTACGCGCGAGGAACGATCAACACCTACGTCGCACACGACAGTATTAGAGCACCCTTATACGATGACGGTGAGCGGCCCTACGGGGTGTGGAAAGACGTCCTGGGTGATGAAGTTCTTAGAGGAAGGTGTGGTAACCCCAGCTCCGACACGTGTTGTTTGGTGTTATAGCCAATGGCAGCCCGCCTACGAAACTGCACGACTACAGAATGTGAGCTTTGTTCCAGGAATTCCTCACGACATAGACGAACCCTATTACTTCGATTCCGAGCAGACTAACGTGGTAGTGCTCGATGATCTGATGAGTGCGGCCAAGGACAATTCGAAAATCGCCGACCTATTCACCAAAGGGTCCCATCATCGAAATCTGTCCGTCATCTATTTGACTCAGAATCTCTTTTCTCAAGGGAAGGCGTCCAGAGATATTGCCTTGAACTGCCAATACTTTGTGTTGTTCTCCAATCCCATTGATAGAGCACAAATCCGTGTGTTTGGTAGTCGAATTTATCCTCAGAACATTGACCATTTTATGCGGGCGTTTCAAGAAGCGACAATTCGTCCGTACGGCTACCTGTTCGTAGATTTAAAAGCTCATACCCCCGAAGATCGTCGGCTGACGACCCACCTGTTACCCGGCGAGGAATCACCACAACGGCATATACCCCTACACCATCCGCCGAGTGCACTCCTGGCAAAGCAGCAGCAGAAGCCCACCCCCATACAGCGGGCCCGCTTCATACCATCAGTCCTGGAATATCACCCAACCGTGAAGGCCCAACCCGAGGTTGAAGAACATAATGTGAACTCGAGGCTATGGAAAGATTTGTTCAAAGAAAGTATGGACGCCGAGATGGGCGGGATGTTGGAGGCCACAGGAAACAAGTTTCAACGCAAAGGGTATTCGAAAGAGGAAGCTGCAATTTTAGCCCATAACAGATTGGCACCCAGACTACGACGGGCTTTACGTCAGCAGTATGTCGACTTACTGACCCATATGAAATTGCTGGATAAGGACCCAGTCCATATGGAAATTGAAAGAACAGCGCCGATGTTGAAAACCTCGGGCATGAACTGGAAAGCGGCGTATGTCAGAGCAATAGCACAAAAGAAACATTTGTTCGAACGCATCATTAAACAACGTTAAAGCATTAAGAAAGTGTGTTAAAGCGTTCAGACGAGCGTTAAGGCGTGACGACGGGCGTTGACGGGCGTCACTGCATTTCGATGAGTTGGTGTCAATTCCATGAAATCAGAGCTTCTGAGCTAATTCACCAGGGCGTTGAAGCGTTGAGCTAAGCGTTGATGGGCGTTACTGTCTATAAAGCGAGCGTATTCCCCAAACACGCACAGTCGACATTCAACCGTCAACATGGCTTATACTTGTTCTGAGTGTGAACGCACGTTCACCAGACATTACGATATGATGCGACACCAGAAAAATATACATGGGACTGAAGACGCCGAGGAGCCCGTTGAGGCAGATACTGATACAGAGATTGATGGGAGTGCATCGACTGATACCGAATCCAAGATGGCTGACAGTCTATCTACTGATATGGAGAGCTTGACCTCAGAGAATCAGCCTTCATCCCAGGGAAGTGAGACAGAACCTACCTTCTGGGATCGTATTGTGACAGCAGCTATCAATACTCACGCTGAAGCGATCGAGGACGCCGGAGAGGATAATTTACAACAGACGTACACCCAAATGCGCCCCCGCATCAGGAAAACAGCCATGGCGATCTATGAACAGTATACCTTACTACCGCTTGAAATGAAAGGGGACCCACGCACAGGTCCATCATGAAGACCAAGCGTCACTTGGAAGAGGATATGGGTTTACCACCCACCGAGGCCCTGGAAAATGCGATCAGAATGCGCAAACAACTGTTTCAGGACATGCTGCCCGAAGAATATCCAGGCCTGGCCGACGATGATTAGAATAAACGGTTCAGAATGAACATGACCGAAGAAGGAGCTCTCTGAAATGGCGACTTCTGATTGGACAAGAATACATCTAACGGACAGGAACAGGACAGATGCAAATGGCGATCTCTGATTGGACAAGAGTCTTTCTTGAATTGTAAACATACCCAATGCGGCTCCCCCAGCGTGGGTATGTTATGATGGAGGGGAAAATAAACTATATGAAGAAAAAAACTTGTTGTTGTTGTTGTTCCCTCATGTGTCATCCTTGTTGTTGTTGTTTTCTCTCTCTCTCCGGTCTATATCATGGCGTCAAAACGTCTAGCAGGGCCCATACAAGGACCAGTTTTCGATACTAGGTGACCACATCCCGACGGAATGGCCAGTTTTCGACACCGGATGTGCCGCCATCTTGAACATACGTGCCGCCATCTTGGATATGGCCCATAATGCACCGGGTCAAAATACTCGCTTCGGATTGGCTGAGAGCTCTGTGACGGATTTGAAATACTCGCTTCTGATTGGACGAGAGCTCCGCATTGCGTCTGCGCATGCGCAGAATGATATTCCTACCGCACCATCTCGACCCCAAATACCTCCATGTACTGCCCGAAAATGGCCACTTTCGCTACTACTCGTACCGATGACGTCACCGATGACGTCACAGATGACGCGAACATCCCTCAAATCGGAATGTACACCCTGAGAACTACAAGATGACACCTTCGAGGACGCATTCGAACCGTGAATAGCCCATCTCGATCCCAAATACCTTCATGTACTGCCCGAAAATGTCCACTTTCGCTATTACTCGTACCGATGACGTCACCGATGACGTCACAGATGACGCGGACATCCCTCAAATCGGAATGTACACCCCGAGAACTACAAGATGACACCTTCCAGGACGCATTCGAACCGTGAATAGCCCATCTCAACCCCAAATACCTTCATGTACTGCCCGAAAATGTCCACTTTCGCTACTACTCGTACCGATGACGTCACCGATGACGTCACAGATGACGCGAACATCCCTCAAATCGGAATGTACACCCCGAGAACTACAAGATGACACCTTCCAGGACGCATTCGAACCGTGAATAGTCCATCTCGACCTCAAATACCTTCATGTACTGCCCCAAAATGGCCACTTTACTTACTACAACCAACTGCGCATGCGCAGATTAACGCGACATGCATTCAAAAACACACCATTTTGACTCTACCCCACACAAGCTTCACTTTGACACCTCACACGACCCATTCGAACCGTGATTAGCTCATCTCTAACCCAAACACACCCCTACATAGCACCCAAATGCCTGTTTTCTATACTACGGCCAGACTGCGCATGCGCAGACTATTGAACACGGACGAACCATTAGTGTAGTGAAGTGCTCCTCCACGAGAGCTTCAAAATAAGACCTCACTCGACCCCATTGGACCATTAGGGACTCACCTAGACTCCAACATGTCCACCCCGTATGGGCCTATACACCCATAGCCATGCAGTATAGGCCTATGGGCCTACCCAGGCCTCGGTGACTTTTTTCAAAATTTCACCGATTCGCTCAGCAACACTTCCTATCGTGTTCTAAATGACGAGACGAGTAAAACGAGACCCCACAACCCTACCGCAAATGTATAGAAGTACGTTTCCCAGGGGGATAAACATTGAACCTATACCCCAGTATGGGACTATATGGGGCTGGGTGACTTTTTTCAAAAATTTCACCGATTCGCACGGGGACACTTCCTATCATGTTCTAAATGACGAGACGAGTAAAACGAGACCCCACAACCCTACCGCAAATGTATAGAAGTACGTTTCCCAGGGGGACAAACATTGATCCTATACCCTCAGTATGGGACTATATGGGGTTCGGTGACTTTTTTCCAAAATTTCACCGAATCGCACGGGGACACTTCCTATCATGTTCTAAATGACGAGACGAGTAAAACGAGACCCCACAACCCTACCGCAAATGTATAGAAGTACGTTTCCCAGGATGGTCCTATACCTCCCATACCCCATATAGGCATTTTCCCGTAATTTAGGATAAAGTCCGTATTCCGTATTTTTCAGGAAAATTTTTACATACACCCACCCTGGAACTAGGGGGAGATAACTCTATTGATAGACAAGCCCCGTTAAGCCCGGCGACCTATATACCCCTCATACCCCATATAGGCATTTTCCCAGGTTTTTCGATAAAGTCCGTTTTCCGTTTTTTTTTTTTTTTCAGGAAAATTTTACATGCACCCACCCATGACTGGATGCCCCTTCACATAGGCTTCACATGGATACCTCATAGAACTCCATCGGCCCATTAGTGGCTCCCCTAGCTCCCAAAACGTCTATTTCCATACCTTTGGGCCACCGCGCATGCGCAGAATGCCGATATGTCAACCCCACACCCAGTCCATTAGATGCCTCTTCATGAATGCTCCACATTGATACCTCACTCGACCCCATTGGACCATTAGGGGCTCCCCTAGCTCCAAAAAGGCTATTTTCATACCCTTCGGCCACCGCGCATGCGCAGAAGGCCGATATTTTAACCCCACACCCAGTCCATTAGATGCCCCTTCATGAATGCTTTACATTGATACCTCACTCGACCCCATTGGACCATTAGGGGCTCCCCTAGCTCCAACACGGCTATTTGCATACCCTTCGGCCACCGCGCATGCGCAGAAGGCCGCTATTTCAACCCCACACCCAGTCCATTAGATGCCCCTTCATGAATGCTTCACATTGATACCTCACTCGACCCCATCGGTCCACTAGGGGCTCCCCTAGCTCCAAAAAGGCTATTTTCATACACTTCGGCCACCGCGCATGCGCAGAAGGCCGATATTTCAACCCCACACCCAACCCATTAAATGCCCCTTCACCTAAGCTTCACTTTGATACCTCACTCGACCCCATCGGACCATTTTATCTAGGGACTACTTTTTCTCCGCGGAAGCTTTTCCCCGCGACCGCATCACCACCAACAGCGCATCACCGCGGATGAATACATGGAACTATTTTTGACCTGGAAAAATTGGAACTCTCCTGTGCTGGAGGTAGCTTTTTGGTCAATTTGAAATACTCGCTTCTGATTGGACGAGAGCTCTGTCACGGATTTGAAATACTCGCTTCTGATTGGTCGAGAGCTGAGCCGCCCCCAGTTTCCCCCAAAAGTAGGTCAATCCGGTCCAATTTACGGTTTATATACTACTAACTTCTTTATTGCTGTGGAGCTGACGTTTCGTTGGAGATACTTCCAACTTTTTCAAAGCTAATGCATTTCTGCCGCTAACGTGTTGATTTGGGTGGGGGCATCCTCTCAGGGGGAGGTGGGGTTGGGAAGGGGCCTAATGTCTCAAGCAGTATTCAAGGTTTTCCGTCAATATAATCTATTCCATACCCCAATATTTCAAGCACGTGAAATCAGACAAAACTTACGTGCGGGGAATGTGACTTCCACATCCCTGGCTGGACATGCTAGTGGGGAACCCTCAATCCCAGGTTGATTACCATTGGTGGAGTTAACGTCCAACAAACGCAAAATTGAGCTTGGCATCCGGCCCTATGTTATCCAGCGATGTATTCCCCTACGGACCCTGTTGCCTCGACGGAGGTCTTTGCGTTCACCCAGCGCTTGGTAGAGAGCAGGGTTCAACTGAATTTGCAAACAGAACAAACCTATTCGTCAATTATCATATAACGGTCAAATGTCGAGTTATGGCGTCCCAGTGTTTCGATATCCATGGGTAATTTACAGGTTTGTGCCAATGACTTGGGGCATCAAACAGCGTAATACCGAGGACTCTGTACTGTTCTTATGAATTAGAAAATGAGAAATACAAATTTTACATACTCACAGCCATATAACATATGTGTTACGAACTTACCGTGTATTCATGAACCACTCGTACTCAAGGCCCTCTTCTGGTGAATGCATCTCCACTTCCTCCTTCCTTATGCCGGGTCAGTTCGAATAATCACAATGAAGTATGTTTGCGCGTATTACTAGTATCCATCAAAATAATTATACTTTGAAAAATAAAATTCTGAAGATCGTTTAAATTATGCCGAAATAAAATTAGCACTTTACATAATACACCGGTGGAAGTCATAATATTCTAACTGTGTTGCACATATTTGGGTTTATATAATTCCACCATCTTCAACCAACTTGGCGCAACATAGCATAGTAACTGACAAGGCAATGCAAAGTAAATACTTCCGGTTTCCGATAATGAGGGTCGCGCACTGTTTGATAACGAGGATCGCAGAGACAATTGTGTCATACGGTTATTCAACCCCCCCGCCCACCCCACCAGGTGCTCCAAACATCATGGTACATATGGAGCCCTGTGATTCCACGTGCTAACCCCTCAACGGAAGCAGTGTCACCCCTCCTATCTGCTTTAGTGTGTACGCTGTGGCAAAAGTTGTCATGCACAATGTTGTGTACAGTAATGCGTACTTTTTCTGCACAAGAAATTGTGTACGTGTTTCTTTGTGTATTTTCGTTGATGTGTTGTACTTTGTGAGGATGCGAGAAATAAAAAAAAAAAAAAAAAAAAAAAAAAAAATGTGTACAAGATGCACACATGAATGTGTACAAAATATATACACAAATGTGTACAAAATGTATACAATATGATATGAATGATATTACTTGCGTGTGCAATTGAACAGTTCTGGGAAAAAACTGTATTGGCAGGACTAAATATGGCTATATAGACTTTCCATCATGTATGAACCTACCAGTCACATGACCTTGTATTGTATACACTGTGGCTCAACATGGATAAAGTGTCAATAGCCTTCGTCATGATTTAAAATATCGTTTAAAACCCAAAAATTAAATCACTCAGGAACATTCCATGATGCCTTCTTGATATAATAATATAAGAGGATGCCGTCAATCTGTGACCGGAAATAGTATACATTGAAAAGCAAGGGCGATAACCAGAAAATATATAAACAGTGACTGTGCAATCATACAAAAAATGTACACAGTGGTGTGTGAAACACGATACAAATTTATTCTCTTCAAATCATATATTTCATTTTTAATACAGGTTGGATTTTCCCGATTGACAGGGACGAAGGAAATACTAATGCAAACGAGGTTTGTTTCGATGGACTGGGCTGTTTTAGTGACGCCCCTCCCTTTGATAATGCCGGGGGAGACTTACCGGCTTCTCCAGAAGAAATCGGCATAAAGTTTTACCTCTACACTCAAGATGGTATGAATCCGGGGAGTTACATCAGAACTCGAATGTTGCCTGGTGGCGGGGCGCCACTGTCGTTCGATACCCAAATGCCCATTGTCGTCGTCATACACGGCTACAGGGAGAACATATATAAACCTCATCTTCTCGATTTATTCGGCGAGCTGGTCAGCTTGGTGAGTATATGAGACTTTTCTCTAACTAATCTTTAAACCAAGTTGAATAACTTATAATCCAGCGTTAATCTATTGTTGAGTCTTCAATATTATTTGTTAGAAATTAATTACTTGAAAAGTCGATCACCATGTGTCAGATAAACATGTGTGGGCTACCTGCAGTCGTCGCCGTCATGGAATGATTGAGACAGTCTTAATTTTATTGAGTGCTGACAATCCATTTTGTAGGTATGACGAAATATGATTTTGATCGCAATTTTTACCAGCCTAAAGAGATGATTGTGTATATCGAACTTTGGAAGCCTGTAAGGGACCTCTGAAGCTTTAACGAAGAGAACATTGTCAAGAAATTGTGAGATTTGCATCTATTGTCTTATTTTATAGGGAGGATTGAATGTGATCGTGGTTGACTGGGAAGAGGGGGCACTCTCCATCTACGACAAATCAGTGGCTAACACTCGGGTTGTCGGTGCAGTGACGACAGCGTTCTTAGGAGCTCTGCTCAACGACACCGGGAAGTCGGCCAGCGAAGTACATCTGATTGGTTATAGTCTCGGGGCACATATTGCTGGGTATGCTGGACGGGACATTCCTGGCTTGGCCAGAATTACAGGTGGGTAAACTCGAGGAATTCCCATTTATATTCTCTATAAGTAAACGTGTATTTCTATATACTAACATGTAGGCCTCGAGTTTCTACTGTACCACACTTTACACTATAGTGCTTGCTGGTCGATTCACCTTTGCCATACAGGATGGACGTACGTTTGGAGAAATAGCTACGACAGAGATACACTGTATCCAGATTCTGAATCTTTAAGAGAAAATTGCCTTAATTTCTAACTATTCTGTGTGATGTCAGTTTTTCTTCGATCTCCATTGTATTAATATGATCTACCATAATCGGGATGTTTTCTAAGATATACCATAATCATTTCGATGGTCGATGAGGGGGTGCGTGGACGACGTCTGTCTATCAATGGTCAGGTCTGTGACTGAAACTGAACCAAGAGCTTAAGTTACTCTCTTTACTCTTTCTTAGCCTTGGATCCTGCCGGTCCGTTGTTTCAAGACTCTCCTAATGTGGTTCGACTTGACTCCACAGACGCACTGTTTGTTGACGCAATACACACCAATGGAGCTCCTTTGATACAGCTAGGTGAGTGAATAAATATAAAATATCTGGAATACGGTATCGATACCCGGATAATTGCCATATTGTTTCTTCGAATGTATCTGTTAAAATGTTCAAAATACTGGTAAGGCCAGTTGTTATAATGTTGATTACACTATATTCAGTTGTTTTCTTATCCAATCAACTGGCTTAAATGACGACACTATATCGCGAAAACCAATTCAGATACATTGAAAATTTAGTCAGTTAGTTTTGGAAGAGAATTGGTGTGATAATTTTTCAAAGAACTACAACCGGAACAGGATTCGCTACCAAAACTCGAAGGCGGATTATGCTCATAAATATCAGCTCGATCGCGGTCAATTTCCAAGAATTGTTTACACTTCTGGTAAGGAGAATTATTACCAGTTGTCGGGGCGTTCTCTGTAGGATATCCTAGTATCATAAAACCTCATATCAGTCTTGTAAAACGAGATGGCGGGCAGCGGACCGATAATGATGGGCTGCTGCCGAATATCGGCCCGGCACTTGACCTTTGACAAAGATTTATGACGTCAGCTCTGCGATGTGCTCTCACCACGATTACGCAGACAAGACGAAGAGGGAAAAGGGGGCAGACCACTATTACAATTTACATTGGCGGCAATGTTAAACACTGTTAACGTAATCGCATCTCCTCGATTCATTAATTAAGTCTAGACTCCCATATTTCGACAAGAAGTACTTTAATTCAAGTGCTACAACCGGACAGACTTCTTGACGAGGATCGCCCATGGAAATTTTGAGTTATACGCGCTCTTACAAATGACGTCATAATTTTGGCTTTTTTCTCTGCTTTCAGAAAGCGGTGCACAGGCACCCAAATAGTCCCTCTTAGCATCACCATATTAGGCCTTGAGTTAAAATCAAACTCACATCGAACCACAATTATTCCTCGCAACAGAGACTGGAAAAAATATTGAAAACAATTCACTTCTCTGACAGAGGTTGCCCAAAGGGGTTAGCGGATCGGGACTATTTTTAATAGTGGTCTTGTCCCAAAACACTGTAGAATGGGCGAGCCAGAGAGCTCGCATTCATTTTCACAATTGAGCTAACTTAATGAAGAACAGATTTGAAACTGGTAATAATAGTAGTAACATGATTTTGGCGGGACGTTCGACTTTTATTATGGGCCCCCATCAAAAATTAACAGCCCCCCATAGTTATTATCGGCCTACGGGCCATTCGGGCCCATGTGCCGATAATGGCTATATTGGACTGCTAATATAAAAATAACATGATTTTTGAGGGCGTTATACTTTTTTATTGGCCCGACATCAATAATTAGCAGCCCAACATAGTCATTAGCGGCCCAAGGGCCCGAAGGGCCGCTAATGACTATGGCGGGCTGCTAATTATTGATGGAGGGCCAATAAAAAAGTATAATGTCCCGAAAAAAATCATGTTATTACTATTATTACCAGTTTCAAAACAAGCTTCAATAAAAACAACAACGAGGATATCATCCTGTATGATGAAATAATGCGAGAGCTCGTCCATTCTCACTCCGCGCGTACAGATCAGAGAGTGATCTCTTCTTGCTGTCGTCTGCTAAAGCATTACATCACCATGGTAAGCGCGAGTCACCGATCTTACGTCACTGTGTCAAAGGTCAGGTAGAGGGCCGATATTCGGCTGCAGCTCATTATCGGCCCGCCGCCCGCCGATGTTGTTTTATCGGTCTGATATGAGGTTTTATGACACGCCGAAATTAGGGATATCCTACAGAGAACGTCCCGGTAACTGGTAATAATTATTGATGTCGGACCGATGAAAAAGTATAAGGCCCTATGAACTCATGTTATTGTTATATTAACAATGGACAAATGGGGCTCCGCAATTACAAGAGCAAGAGCAAGAGAGGACAGTACACTGACGTTTGTTCTCGTGGAGCTTTTGCCCTCATGAGGTCAAATTTTGACCACGTAAACTTTAACATCGTGTGAAAAGAGAATCAATATCACGCTCTAGTCCCAAATATCCATTGTAATTTATTCTGATACAGGCCTTTGTGAGAGATCTATATCACACATAGGATCAATATACACGCATTTTTTTTACTCCATTCCAATTATCTATTATCATTAAGTTTAAAACCGGTCTTTGCATGAGGCATCTATATGCACACTGTCTCGCGCTCCCAATTTTGAAATGAAGTCTTGAATTCTAGAGAACACGTGTCTCTATTGTTCCCTTTATGTCTTTGCCAGGCAGCTGACCTCGTGAGCGTTTAACCCTGTAAACGTTCGAAAGTGTGAAAATGGGATCAATATACATGAGTTATGCTTTTTTTTTTGCTGTTTTCTCAATTGTCCATTGTCATTCGGTTTAATATAGGTATATTATGCTCTAATTACTCGTTGAACCTTTTTTTGCGTGTGTGAGACATATACAGCCCAAGGACTAGACCTATTATCTGTTGAGTTATAATGAAGACACGAATTGTATAGGATAGGTGTGTGCATTAGTCTTTGAACCCTAGTCAGACAGCGGTTCCTTTGTCCACATATCGACCATTGTTTGACTATTATGGATATGAAGGATAAAAGAATGGAAAACATATATAATGACGGAATACAAGATGAGCAACATGTTAAACTATGGGGCTTTATTCCCATCAATATTCAAATAATTTATATTATCAATGTACCTTATCTAATATTGGTGAATAAACAAACAAACAAAACAACAAACAGCACATGAACAAAATAATGCAAACTCAGGGTCGGTTTTGCCGGGGGAGGTAACTCTTGCATCCACCAGGGGGCGCTGTTTCCAGGTTAAAGGTATAGGGGACGCCCCATCGCCTTTCTCCTCTAGGGCGCCTGGGGCGCCAGGGGGCGCCACCAGCTCAAGGTCACGTGGAGGTCAAAAGTAGTTCCGGCAACCTGTAACCTTTGTATTCCTCCGCGGACAGAACGTAGTCCGATGTCGACCAAGTGACTTCCAATGTTAATGTATACGGGGAATGCCTAAAAAGAGTATGGGAATAGACGTTTTGTGACCGGGGTGGGTCCCTAGTGGACCGAATGGGTCGAGTGAGGTATCAAAGTGAAGCATTCGTGAAGGGGCATCCACATTTGCGTACACTTCGCCATCTATAAGATGGCTTGCGAATCGTGAGTCTCCATTATTGCGGAGCGATATCCGGTATTTACGGGATTCTGTTCGGCCTTCATCCGGCAGAGAACAGACTCGAGAAATCTGATAAATTACAGGTTTTCAAACCACTTTGGAAACAGATATAGGCTAGGCTTACAAAATATATAGGTATAAATAACTTTCGTATCACCCAAGAGGTGTGGTAGATCTGTAATTTTCAACAAGTAGGGCATCACATGATTCGAAAATGGCGAGTTACGTTGGGGTTACGTCGGTAGACTTCAGCTGATTGGCTGACGAAGTCACGTGGTATTGATTTCTGGAAATTCCCTCTCGCACTTGCCGAAAGTAGGCTGTAAATGGATACACACGATCCCAGGGTCAGTCTTACCGCGTATAGATGACCGAGATGGTAAAAAAATTTCCCGAAACTATAAAAAGCGGAACACGGACTTTACCCCTAAAATAGGGGAAAACACCTATCAACCCTAGTCAAAAGGGCTAATATCGGTCCCCGGGCTTATTGGGACCTGCCTATCAAGTCAATGGGGTGGGTGCATGTAAAATTAGGATTTTTTCCCGAAACTATAAAAAGCGGAATACGGAGTTTACCCCTAAAATAGGGGAAAACCCCTATCAACCCTAGCCAAAAGGGCTAATATCGGTCCCCGGACTTACTGGGGCCTGCCTATCAAGTCAATGGGGTGGGTGCATGTAAAAATTTCTCCAGAAAAAAGCGGAATACGGACTTTACCCCTACAATAGGGTCTGTATTATACAATATAAAGGAAAATGCCTGTATGGGGTATGGAGATGGTCATTTTTTTTTCGTGGGTGTTACTATGGATTGTGGGGTCGCATTTTTCTCGTCTCGCCAAGAAAATGACAATGGGAAGGGTCCCGGAGCGAATCGGTGAAATTTTTGGGAAAAGTCACCGAGGTCTGTATATAGGCCTATAGGCTGGCTATATGGGGGTATGGGTCCAACCTGGGAAATTCACACACGTTCATTGTGATATGGGCTGTTTGGATTTGTTTTTCACGTCTCGTCATTTAGAACACGATGGGAAGTGTCCCGGAGCGAAACGGTGAAATTTTTGGAAAAAGTCACCGAGGCCTGTATATAGGCCTATACTGCATGGCTATGGGTGTATAGGTCCATACGGGGTGGACGTTTTGGGATCTAGGTGGGCCACTAATGGTCCGATGGGGTCGAGTGAGGTATCAATGTGAAGCCTATGTGAGGGGGCAACCGATGGGGTGGACTTGGGGTAGGAATATCGTCATTCTGCGCATGCGCAATAGACAAAGTGTATGGAAATAGACGTTTTGGGATCTAGGGGAGCCACTAGTGGACCGATGGGATCGAGTGAGGTATCCATGTGAAGCCTATGTGAGGGGGCATCTGATGGGATGAGTGCGGGGTTGGAATATCGGCACTCTGCGCATGCGCAGTGGACAAAGGGTATGGAAATAGACGTGTTGGGGTGTAGGTGGGCCACTAGTGTGCCGATGGGATCGAGTGAGGTATCAATGTGAAGCCTATGTGAGGGGGCTAAACTAGGGTGTCGTTTTCATTCTGCTGCGCAGGTCACGTGGGTTATGACGTCACTTCCGGGTTTCACCTCCAAACCCAGAAGAGTTCCAATGTTCTCTTAGACGTCCGAATGTTCAACCTCCGGGGGTTTTCCCGGCCCGGCCCGGCCCGGCCCGCCCCGGCCGCAGGGCGCGCGCGCGAGGGTGATCTGATGCCGCAGCGCGCGCGGGTTATCCGGAAGTGCGTGGGTGAATCCGCAGCGCGCGCGCGCATGAAGACCCTCATACATACCCCAATGCAGGCGCAGACGTGATGTGCCCGGATGATAGACACGGACGTCGCCGAGAAAAACACATACAACACGTCACATACAGTCGCCCCCTCAAGACCCTCATATATACCCGAAAAGATACGGACGTTACCGAAAAGACACGGACTTTACCGAAAAGACACGGACTTTACCGAAAAGACACGGACATACCCGAAAAGACACGAAAGTGAACGACATTGTGGAAAAAATCCCACAGACAGGTTAGTACATGCATTCCTATGATGTTCACAGGTTACGCCCATTCACGAAGGGCCGTCACAGGGCGTAGTAAGCGCATTTCTAACCTTATTGACCTTATGGCGCAAGCGAGTATAACAAGTGCCACGCACGGTGTATAACACCCTACCCAACAGGTACACTATAAAGCCACCTCTCTAACCGTTCGCTTTTCATTCCCCACCATGGCAGCGAGCGGAACAGAGCTTGTGTTATTCCAACTGACGTCCGACGTCTACCTCATCGTCAATGACGATCACCTGGAGCTGGTCCAAGACGCACCGCAGAAGGTGAAGATTTTGTTATCGCTATCAGGCTGGACTCTATTGACATGATTGTTACAGGGAAAAGAGCCCGAAAGGGATTTCATGCACGTGGAAGTCGGTGTGCACATACGCACTGCTGGAGAGGATTCCTTTTTTCCCCGGTTGGAACAGTGTGGAGGTACCCATATCACACTCTGTCCACCCTTATGGATGGCACTGAAAGATGTACTCCCCGAGGTGGATGACTTACTACACCCCGAGGTGAAAGAAGGGACTGTGGCTACCCGGAGGATTACACCTGGCTGCACCCTATTGTTGTACCCCAAACGAGTGGACCTCATCGATAGCGGACTTAGGTGTTGGTGTACGACTGAACCCAAAGCGCACGTCTCTTTGTCACCGGAAGGATGGACTACCTCGAAACGGGTGTTGTTGGGTGACCTGCACGGTGATAGCATTCACCTGTGTGACGACGTCTACATTTTCTGCGGTCCCTTTTCCGCTCGACTCCTCTGTCTGAACGACGGTGGTTTTACCCTGGACCCCGATCTATGGACGGCTTTGGAACAAGTAGTCCCCATTGTCGATAAGGTACTATCTCTATAGGAGCCACATAACCAATCAGAATAGTACGTATCACGGACTACACCCGTAGAACTACATCT
>JAVTVY010034797.1:0-15082 GCA_036873755.1 Hanleya hanleyi | reverse complement strand
GTTAACTAATATTTATATGTTTAATATTAAAAAACTAGTTTCCGTGGGTCGTCCTTGGCAATAAACTAATTTGTCAAAAAAATATACTTACCCACAAACCCGCATTCTCCACTGCTTTTGGTGATCCAAGAAATCCTGCCCCCATGTGGCATTTAATAACATGGAGAAGTGCTTGAAACTTTCTGCGAAACAAAACATGATAATTTGAACGGTCAGTCGTAACCACCGCTGAAGTACTTCTGTATCTAATAAAAGCCCCACAGGGTTATCTGACAACTATAACATGTGATTATTGAGACGACAGAAAAATGACGGATCTCGAGGCTATATAGTACCGAACTGATTATAAGATGCACGCACAGTGTATATATCTACTAAGGCTAGCTGAACTCCCGCTACTCTAGCAGGATAAATGTTCAGTAATATGGTCATTACAGAACCAAATCAAAATCGTGCACGCCAGGTTTGAACCTTTGAAGACGACCGATGGGTAAAGACCATTGTTTTGGCCGTAAATGTCCTTGATAAAGTTGTCTAAATGACATGATAGTCATCGACCCAGATGAGTAGCACAATATATCTTATGACACAATTGTGAACTTAGCACTGCCTATCACTGCTCCATCACCTGTGAACTTTTCATCTTTTCAGTACCAGTAAATCAGAGAAAACTTGAGACCTTAAACTTTGTAGCTTATCAAATTGGGATTATTTTGTTCATATTTGCATGACCACCGAGCAGATCCTGGGTACATTCAAAATGACAACCATGAATGTTCTTCTATAAAACCTTTTCATCGTAAAACGCCAGTTTTCATCATCTTGATTTGGTTCACGTTTTCTGGTAGAGTTTGCCACATAGATATTGGGCGTTCATTTTTGCTTCAGGGACGAGAATATTAAGGGGCGGTATCAGCCTGAACCACCTTTCCAATCTGCAGTACATTTCGTTCAAGTTAATTATTCATGAATATTACAGCCGTATACAAGTGTAATATGTGGCATTGTCATCAGCGTTTTAGCCACTGTCATGAAATTATCTCTATGATATGTAATGACGACCACTGACCAAGCTTCTTAATGATGTTAAATGAATCTTAGGGGTTACGTCCAATCGCGCCAGACGGTTTATCGATAACAAATACCGATAAATATCTCGTCTCAAAAGGTCTTAGTGTGAAGGGAAACGTTGTCACCCATGGAGTGGTGTGGAGCATATGAACATACAATCTAGTTCACGGTATAAAGTTAAAACAATTTTAATAGTTCGAAAGCTGTTTCAAGCGGTCCAGAGGAAAGAAACGATGTAAGATGGTGGAGAGGGATTCCAGTAAATTGTGAGTTCGAATCACATCCTCGCCACGTTATTTGTATTACACTATCATGTATTTTTTACGGATCCAGTGGATTAATGACGCCAGGTGGCCATTATACTTCGATGTTATACACTTGTTACATATATTATAATTATCCTATTGTTTTAGTTCTGTTTTGCAAATATATTTGGCGTGTTATTTGTCAGTTTTTCTCGGTCACAATGTTTTTATCGTATTATTATTTTCCATATACAACTCTACGTCCCTCCATCCCATCCGCCCATACAACCGAGGTATACGATACACAAATGCAAGCGCTTACTATAATTGTCTTTCGGCGTCACTGTACATGCTGATGCCTCATAGAGTATAACCATTCCCCGTTAATATGACGTTTAATACGACCGTAACTAATCGCGATAAAAGAGGACAACTCTTGTAGGATACGGTATCCCCGGATATAGTTGTCCTTCTACAACTCATAACAGTATATACAGTCCATGGACAACCTGCCAAAGTAATGGTAGTCCGACAATCACTAACTATTTCAAAGTTCAACTTAACCTTATCTGGCCTGGGCTTTTTGGTACCTTGTTCAGGCCTGGGGGGGGGGGAGGCGAATTGCCGCCCGCCGCTAGTTATTCTTCTTACCCCTAAAGCTAGGGAGCTGAAACTTACCACACTATACCCTTGAGTCAAGCTTCAACAGAAATGTAAACGATTCCAAGATGGCCGTTTTGATGACGCCACAGTGACGGCATCCTCAAAAACGTCATCTTTGGGTCGTTTTTTTTCAGATTTTCCTAATTTTTTCAATTTTGCAATTTCTCCGCAAAAACTGAATTATAAATTAGCAAATATTACTGTAATGTAAAACAAAATGGCTTTTGCCCACTTATCATCGCGATTAAGCAGAAATTCTGAAGAAATAAGACAAAAATATAACTTTTCTGGTAACCCACGTGAACGTCATCTTTAATTTATCCATGATCCTCAGCTCGGATGGTTATGCAGATAGGTTCAAAATGACCCCAATATGAGAAACTGTAAAGCCAGGGAGTTTTAGCTTTCCATTTTTTTGTCGCTCCAGAGATAGTGCAAAAAGTTTGGGTGGGGGGGGGTCATTTTGCTCCTCCCCCAGGGTCACGTAGGGTTTTAGCCGAGAGATTTCTCGATCGTTTTTAGGCGATGAAGAGTTTACTACATTATCCCATACCATTGCGTTTTATCTATATGACGGTTAATATCTCTTATCCCAAATGTCATTTCATGCACCGTTGAGATCGAATCGCAAAATCTAACTTTGTTTTATATATCACGCACCAGAATAAATGCTGGAATGTTTTTGTTTTCACCTAGGGCCATGTCTATTTATTATGATCAATCGAAATTAAAGGTGGCTGGTATATTTAGCCCGGCAAAGACTTTTAAAACGCAAGTGTCGACGTACTTTTACTTTTACTATGTTCATCCACTGTTATAATTTTATGCGGGAAGCGATGCTCTTGGTTAACAAATCTTAAAACTCACCCCAAGTGTTTCCATAATTTTAAGGATTATTCAATTATTTTACTCATTTTAATGCATATCCACAGTTATAATTTTATGCGGGAAGAGATTGCATTAAAACGTAATATGTTCTTAGTTAACAAATCCTAAATGTTCATTTTTGGCATACTGCACTTGCTATGATATGGCACAATTGTATTGTATATCTTGGACTGTATACAGCGTTTTATAGGAGTCTGGAACTGGGCCGCGTGTTTGTTGACTTATTTTGTTGAATAAAAATAAAACTAGAAGTAACAGCATCAGTGAGTATGCCCCTTTTGGTGAAGCATATTTGATGGGATGTGGATTAATTATCACTGAAGGTGATAAATGCCCCCGCTTAAAGAGTAGAAGTTGATCATGAAATAGTATTGTAGTTGATAATAATTACAGGTATTTTTTATAAAAGATGTATGAAGGATATTTGAGGTAGGCACATGCATGGAATATGCCTGTCCACCAGCTGACAGCTGACGTTTGGGGTATGGAAAGATCTTGACTTTTGTTTTGCATTGCTAATGGGTTGAGGGTAGCTGTTCCGGAAGTATAATACCCTCATACCTTGTACAAATGTGAAGAAGTTATGCTGACTATGAACGATGGCCTATGTTTGTTGATGATTTATTCCAGTTATACAGATTACAGTAGTTAACAAACATATGTTATGAAAGGAGGATGTAGAGGGATAGGAAAATTCTGACTCAGGGAAGATAAGCAGTGTTGTTCTAGATCTAACTTGGGTTATTTCCCCTGTGACTTACGAGTGAAAGCGTCAACGCGTTGGACGTTTATCACTCGGAAATCCCATCTGGTACATGTGAATGTATTAACCCAGTGTATGACCATTTAACGTCAAGTGGTGGCGCCACCTGCAAGCATATTTTCTCGAAACGCAATCCCATTCAAGGTCTTATGACTGTACACCAGTGAGAAAAATTTCAAGTCAAAACATCAAACCACTGGAGATTTATCGCACGGAAACCCCATCTGGCACATGTATTAACCTAGCCTAGGACCATTTAACACTATGTGGTGGCGCCACCTGTAGGCGGATTTTCTCGAAACGCAATCCATTCAAGATCTTATGGCTGTAAACCAATGGAAAAAATTTCAATGGAAAGTGTCAACCCATTATAGATTTATCGCCCGGAAACCCCATCTTGTACATGTATTAACCTAGGCCAGGACCATTTAACACTATGTGGTAGCGCCACCTGTAGGCGAATTTTCTCGAAACGCAATCCCATTCAAGATCTTAGCAAAATTTCACTGGAAAGCGTCAACCCATTTTAGATTTATCGTCTGGAAACCCCATCTAGTACATGTATTGACCTAGCTAGTAGGTTCATTTAACGCCAAGTGGTGGCGCCACCTGCAAGCGGATTTTCTCGAAACGCAACCCATTCAAGGCCTTATGGCTGTACATCAGTGAGAAAAATTTCATGTCAAAGCATCAAACCACTGGACATTTATCGCCCGGAAACCCCATCTTGTGCATGTATTAACCTGGCCTAGGCCCATTTAACACCATGTGGTGGCGCCACCTGTACGCGGATTTTCTCGAAACGCAATCCCATTCAAGGTCTTATGGATGTACACCAGTGAACAAAATTTCAAGTGAAAGCGTCCATCCATTGGAGATTTATTGCCCGGAAACCCCATCTAGTAGTATACATGTATGTATTAACCTAGCCAGTAGGCTCATTTAATGTCAAGTGGTGGCGCCACCTGCAAGCGGATTTTCTTGAAATGCAATCCCATTCAAGGTCTTATGGCTGTACATCAGTGAGAAAAATTTCAAGTCAAAGCATCAAACCACTGGAGATTTATCGCCCGGAAACCCCATCTTGTACATGTATTAACCTAGACTAAGCCCATTTAACACCATGTGGTGGCGCCACCTGTATGCGGATTTTCTCGAACGCAATCCCATTCAAGGTCTTATGGATGTACACCAGTGAACAAAATTTCAAGTGAAAGCGTCCATCCATTGGAGATTTATTGCCCGGAAACTCCGTACGTACGTACGTACGGTCATTTAACACCATGTGGTGGCGCCACCTGTACGCGGATTTTCTCGAAGGGCAATCCCATTCAAGGTCTTATGAATGTACACCAGTGAACAAAATTTCAAGTGAGAGCGTCCATCCATTGGAGATTGATTGCCCGGAACCCCCATCTTGTACATGTATTAACCTAGCCTAGGCCCATTTAACACCATGTGGTGGCGCCACCTATACGCGAATTTTCTCGAAATGCAATCCCATTCAAGGTATTATGGATGTACACCAGTGAACAAAATTTCAAGTGAAAGCGTCCATCCATTGGAGATTTATTGCCCGGAAACAACTACGTACGTACGGAAGGACAGACAGACCAAACTATATATGCCCCCCCGCATAAATATGGGTGGGGGCAAAGGTTCGTTGTGATGTTAAGGGCTTCTACAATGCAGTTACCTATGGTGTTCTATTTGTGCCAAGTTTCCGTCGCCTTTTCAAAACGCGACGTCGCCTTTTGAAACGCGACGTCGTGTTTCGAAACGCAACGTCGCGTTTTTAAAACACGACGTCGCCTTTTGGAAAACACGACGTCGCCTTTTAAAACGCGACGTCGCGTTTCTTTCCTATGTTTTTGCATTGTAAAACTCGACACAACGGAACTCGACGTCGCGTTTTCAAAAGGCGACGTCGTGTTTCACCCACGTCTTGTTTGGCAATGTTAAAAGATAGAAAGAAACGCGACGTCGCGTTTTAAAACGCGACGTCGTGTTTTTTAAAAGGCGACGTCGCGTTTTCAAAAGGCGACGTCGCGTTTCAAAACGCGACGTCGCCTTTCGAAAGGCGACGTCGCCTTTTGAAACGCGACGTCGCCTTTCGAAACGCGACGTCGCCTTTCGAAACGCGACGTCGCCTTTCGAAACGCGACGTCGCCTTTCGAAACGCGACGTCGCCTTTTGGTCTTTCAACTGCGCATGTGCAGGTTTAGGGAGCATTTGTTATTAGTGAGCCAGAGCTATCCGCTTGACCATCTCAGAGAATTATAAGACAATCACAATAGTAGAGGGTTCCAATTCTATCAGCAAAACTGTGGGTTACAAGGTTGTCACCGTTATCGTGAAACTAGACTTTGATAGGAGAGCGAAGCAATAAGGGCAGAAACTCTTAACTGAGATTGGAATAAACGAACCTAAATTTGTGGCGGCGTCTCCGGGAATGGTTACACGCTTATTTTCCTATTTTTGATAAAAATAGGTGGTGGTAGCATTGACCTATCTGAACTAAGAGAATTTGTTTTTTTGCGATAGAGTGCCCAATTATTTTAAAACCGCTACATAGCGTATAAATAACTATACAAAGGGTTCAAAGCTCAAATTCAATAACGTATTACTCAACTTGGTAAGTCACTTTTAATATCATTAACCTGAGAAGCACCTGGCTGGAATGTTTTCCACCCATGCAGATCAATCCAGCTTCCATTTTTACACCTGGTGGTGAAAGATTTACAGCCAAGTGAAAATGTGTTTGTCTAGGTAGAAACTGTTTTCACCGAGGACCGTTTTAACCCAGTTGAAATAAATTAATCAATCAACATTTAAATGTCCTCTATGGGTGACACTAACGGCACAGCTTCCACTTAGTGAGTCCATGAGTGCATTGTGCTATAACTGAATGCATAGTGAAATGGCAATTTAAAGTCAAGTAATAAACGATACTGCCAGCCGAGTTTTACACCCAAGATTAATGATACAATGTGAATAATATAAAAATAATAAAGCCTGACAAACGTTTAGAGGACGGACAGGATGATTATCTTGAAAAAAAATTAGTTGGTCGCTGTACAAGTAACTGAAAGCTAATGAGGAAACATTGTCTAAATACATGCATTATGCGCACTAATAATGTCAGCTTGTTCTTGTCTTGAGGGGTGCGTATACTCAATGGATATACATGACCTAATTTCTGAGACGGATATAAGCACAGCGAAGTTTCCTACCACAAATTTCATTTACACAGTCTTCTACATATATCTACATGTATGTCATTTGTCTTGTCTAACTAAAGCATTGTATCTATAGTCACAACACAATTTCTTGAAAATAAATGATCCCTAGACATGCGCAGTTCTACTATCAAAACACGACGTCGCGTTTCAAAAGGCGACGTCGCGTTTCGAAAGGCGACGTCGCGTTTCGAAGGCGACGTCGCGTTTCAAAAGGCGACGTCGCGTTTCGAAAGGCGACGTCGCGTTTCAAAAGGCGACGCGTTTTGAAACGCGACGTCGCCTTTTGAAAACGTGACGTCGCCTTTTAAAAAACACGACGTCGCGTTTTAAAACGCGACGTCGCGTTTCTTTCCTATCTTTTAACATTGCCAAACAAGACGTGGGTGAAACAAGACGTGGGTGAAACACGACGTCGCTTTTTGAAAACGCGACGTCGAGTTCCGTTGTGTCGAGTTTTACAATGCAAAAACATAGGAAAGAAACGCGACGTCGCGTTTTAAAAGGCGACGTCGTGTTTTCCAAAAGGCGACGTCGTGTTTTAAAAACGCGACGTCGCGTTTCAAAAGGCGACGTCGCGTTTCAAAAGGCGACGTCGCGTTTTGAAAAGGCGACGGAAACTTGGCACAAATAGAACACCATAGTTACCATTGTTATGATCATGGACAAGTGATGATCAGTTGGCGAGAGGTGAATTACAAGCTTCTGGTCCGTCATTCATAATTCAGCTCACCGAACACGTAGCTTAGTTTAGGTTTTCGTTACCAACTTTATCTTAAATCTTTCCCAATCTGTAACATGAGCACATTTTCAGACCGTTTGTCAGCTTGCACGTGTTTGCGCTGGATTCTAAGGCGTTAAAGTTGCAATAGGAAAATCTGCGAAATATGGCTAAGATCTCCAATGAAACTGGATACCATAATACTGTTAGACATGGCTTCATATATGTATAGGTCTTTGGATTATGGACGCGGATATTCTTTAATGGACGACGGCTGAATTATGAATGACGGACCAGAAGCTTGTAATTTGAAACCAAATTGACTATATTTTCTCGAGCCGTTTGTTCCTTTGACAAAAGCTGGCGATGTTAAAATAAATTATCTTTTCAGTACAACTGGTATTTCTACATAAACATATGTGACTGAATGGTCGTACCTGTGTGTTCCAGTGAAATATTGTATGGATTCACGACATTTTATATAGGGTATTTATGTATCTGGTGATATACATGCTGATACATGTAGTAGAATGGCGTGCAAGTTCTCAAGATTTTCTTGATTGTGTAGCCTTCTATGATAGATCACGTAGTATATGTCACAAAATATTATGTAGTTATGAGAGGGATGTATCTATATACTATTATTGTTTTTTTTAATTTGTTGCTGATGCTGCTATATGAATAAGATCATTGGATTATAGACGCGCAACTACTTTAATGGGCAGCGGCTGAATATCGAATAACGGGTAAGACGCTTGTCTGCGCATGCATCAGGTAGGTAGCTCTATTTGTGTGGCCAAAGTAAAGATGAAAAAAGACATTTTCTATGATTAGATTCAGCGCCGAAATTCAAGAATGAAAAACATCGAAAGATAAATTGCAGCTCTTCATTGTTTCGAAGATACTTTGCATTTTTCGACATTATTATTCTTGGGGTATGGACCCGGGGTAAAATTTTATGTCGCTGCTCCACACTATACCACATATTTCGACTTTGTTTATTGCAAAAAATCGCCGATGCAGGTGAAGTGTTTCAGTTGATACGTCACTCATTGGGATTGTTCGTTTTCTTCTGATTAAGCAAGAAAACAAGGAAATATTTCTTTGTATTTCTTTAACCCTACCTGGCCTGGGGGGGGGGGGGGGAAGGCGGAAAGTGCCCCCCCTTGTGAACTTTTCTCTGCTGCTCCGAAACGACAAAACCGAAGAGGCTGAAACTTGGTGACTTTTAAGCTTATCTTATTGGGGTCATTTTGAGTCTATTTTCATATACCCCCGGGTAGAGGATCATGGGTAAATTCAAAATGGCGGCCATGTGGTATCCGCGAAAGTCGTGTTTTTCATCTTTTCGGTCCATTTCTTCACATTTTCCTTGCCTAAAAGGCCTTGAAAGTATATTATTTATGCAAAACTAATTATTCTCTATTTTATCAGATTTTTTTCGAGAGAAAAATCTGAAAAATGAAAATTTCGAAAAATCGACCCCAAAAAGGCCGAAAAATGGCTTCCGAGAAGATGACCTCACTGTGACGTCATCATGGCGGCCATCTTGGATTTTTTTACATTTTCCGGTAGAGCTTGAACCCAAGATACTGTGTGGTAAGTTTTAGCGCTCTAGCCTTAGTGGTAGAGAAAATATATAGGGGGCACTTTCCGCCCCCCCCCCCCCGGCTGCGACACACCCCAAATCGTCCAGGCCAGATAGGGTTAAATGAGCATGATAGAAAGCTTCGACAACCGGATTTTCTACAATCATGCTCCATGGAATACCTGTAAGTTGATAATATTTTTTTTTGTCTTGATGGCAATAGTAAAGTTATTAATATTTTCGTAATTACAAGCGTCTGGTCCGCCATTTATTATTCATCCGTCGTCCATTAAAGAATCTCCGCGTCCATAATACAGTTGAGGATTCTTGGAATTACAGGGATGGGGTAACATTCTGGCTTATTTCTTCGACACTAGACAAGATATTTCGATCGTGTTAGCTACAGACGATAGCGAGATCATTACCAAAATATATCTTATGCAGATTAAGTGAAACATTTGAAATCACAGGACATTGTGACGGGGGGAATCGCCTAAAATTACAAAATAAATCAATTTTGATCATATTACTTACCTGGATACACAGGTTGAATAACCACTATTCTATACTCACCCCAAGACAAATACAGGTAACAAGAAAAGAATGAAAAAATTAAGATTTTTGAGGGCTGTGATAATAATTTACGTTATTTCTCTGACACTAGAGCCGATGTTTCCATCTTTGATACTTGTTAGCCTGGATAGCCTGATAAACGGTACAATTTTTTATATCCTAATGAAGCGAATCTGTTGTACTGCAGTGATATGCAAGGGGGATGGGGAGGAGAAATTGACGACGTCTGGCGACTAGAAAGCAACCATATGACTCTACAGGAAATCATTCGTCGACACCTAACATTCAGACCGGAGAATTCGTTGGATTCTCGGACGTAGCCTATACGACACCTAACATTCAGACCGGAGAATTCGTTGGATTCTCGGACGTAGCCTATACGACACCTAACATTCAGACCGGAGAATTCGTTGGATTCTCGGACGTAGCCTATAGTATCTCAGCCGCGCTTTTATTACAGATGTTCATGTGGAGACAATGTAGTTTCTACACGGCCCCTAGCACCGGCTTAAGCGGAATTAGATACGCTAGCTCGGAAGTTGTGATGATAGATCAGCTCAAACAACTCATCTGATGTTAATGGATGAGCATCGTGGATGTCCTATGTAGTAAACGCCTCAACATGGGGTAAAAGTGGTAAATGCAAGAATATCCCGGAAAATTAACCTGTAATGCCCGACGTCGTACGGCTTAAATTTCCCATCAAAACAATAAACCTACATATATTTGTCGAAAGATAGGTACAGAGGGCGGGCCTCGGGGACTAACAGTCCACCAGCAGAATACTACCATATACAGGTAATACATGGGAGTGATATGCAAGAGATGGGAAAAATTGACGACGTCTGGCGACTAAAAAGCAGCCATATGGCTCTACAGGAAAGCATTCGGCGACACCTAACATTCAGACCCGAGAATTCGGTGGATTCTCGGATGTAGCCTCAGTATCTTAGCCGCGCTTTTATTGCATTTGTTCATGTGGCGACAATGTAGTTTCTACACGGCCCCTAGCACCGGCTTAAGCGGAATTAGATACGCTAGCTCGGAAGTTGTGATGATAGATCAGCTCAAACAACTCATCTGATGTTAATGGATGAGCATCGTGGATGTCCTATGTAGTAAACGCCTCAACATGGGGTAAAAGTGGTAAATGCAAGAATATCCCGGAAAATTAACCTGTAATGCCCGACGTCGTACGGCTTAAATTTCCCATCAAAACAATAAACCTACATATATTTGTCGAAAGATAGGTACAGAGGGCGGGCCTCGGGGACTAACAGTCCACCAGCAGAATACTACCATATACAGGTAATACATGGGAGTGATATGCAAGAGATGGGAAAAATTGACGACGTCTGGCGACTAAAAAGCAGCCATATGGCTCTACAGGAAAGCATTCGGCGACACCTAACATTCAGACCCGAGAATTCGGTGGATTCTCGGATGTAGCCTCAGTATCTTAGCCGCGCTTTTATTGCATTTGTTCATGTGGCGGCAATGAAGTATCCACACAGCCCCTAGCACCGGCTGAAGCGAAATTAGATACGCTAGCTCGTGAGCTGTGATGGCAGATCCTACTACCGTGATAGTTATTTCCTGGGATGGAAAAATGTAAACGCAACCATTTTGCCTAATTTCGAGATTCTTTTAGTCATTGAGTCAGATATACAATTCGAATGATCATCACTTTTTTGTCACCAGCAAACCATATTCAATATCTGTAATGTGGGATATTATTTGGTTCTTTTGATGAGAAAATAAGTTACGAATATTGTTCTTGAAACTGAGGATTGTTTGACAAATTAATGTCATTTTAGCACCCTGAAATCCAACACACACACTTGTAAGCTGAAAACCGGTTAGAAATTGAGACTAGTTGTAAGTATGTTCGAAAAAGTGGTAACGGAAACCCACTTTTCTACTTCGGGTCAACTGACAATGAATGGGGTTGTCGGTTTCTGAATGTGATATGTAGAGGATCTTCCACGAGTGGCTATTTTATATATAAGTTATGACACGAGTTGAGTAAGTACAGTACAAGGCAGAGATAACTTGATGCTCAATGCGATTAGAACGCGAAATAATCGAGACTGACCCGCGCTAGTTTATTGAAGGAGTCGAGACTGTAAATTTCGGAACACGCGCTTTCGACCCGACTGTTTTCTGTAAACGCGCCAGCGTGTAAAAGCGGCCGATGGTAGCCATCGACGCGATCGTCTTGGGTTTTAGCGCGATCCACAGGCATATTTCAAAAGGGATTACTTTATTGATCGCGTCAGATCGAGTCTTGTTGGCCGAACACGCCGAGATTGACCACCACGTAAAATATTCCCCTCACAGTAAAATGTTCGTCGAGTGAAAGCTCGTTGATAGTCCACATCGTCCAATAATGAAATAATCGGCAATATACGTTCAAATTTTATTAAGAATAATACCATAAACGTATAAGAGGTTTATTTTATTGAAGACGTACCTTTATTCTGATGGAAATTGAGAAAATCAGCAAAGAATTTGCCGGGGTTTTTTTTTACCATTTTCAACGCATCGAAATCTCATTTCTCGAGGTAGAATGTGGGAGACCTTGGCCTCATTTCCAAGATCATTTCCCCCACTTTCGACCTATGATGAGTGATTTAACAAATAACCAAACAATTAACGAAGGATTTGATTAGATAGACATGTCGTCATCAGGAATAATCCTCCGATAAAACAAGGCCGACTGAGCTGGTTAATACTGCGAAGCTGATTAGTTGAGAATGAGGTCACCGAAGAAAAAGCTGGGAGACAATCGCAGCGATTGGCCGGCTGTCTGTCTGTATGTCGGTCTTCTGTGCCAAGTGAATTTAAATGACTCCATAGGAAACTTTTAGCGAGCCGACTGTTGGATTTACAATGGAAATAAAGGGATACTCGGATTTATATGTCGGATTAAAACCCACAGGGAGGATGCACTGGTATTTTAGCACGATCGTCCGGTTGAATTGGGCAAATTGTGATGAGATGGCTGGGACATAGACGCACGGTAAATGTTGCCGAAATCAAAGTTTTTTTTTGTTTATTATATTTTCTCGCCTGGTCTGATTTTATTTTAGACACAAACGAGCAGATATTTCAAGGACAGATTAATTAAAGTATGGGACTTCTGAAAATAAATATATTTAGAGGGGTTTCAATCAAGCTACATGCAAATATATCGCTTCAAAAAAAGACAGTCTACAACAAAATCCTACCGCATGCATTTATCCGAGCATACAAGGCTGAGAAACGAGACTACCGGCAAATAGCAAAGGGACCCGTTTATTTACAACACGCGACTTGTTCTGATCGCGTCATGCAGTATCATTACAGTGACGGCGAGCGGTCGACGCGTCTCAGTCGCGATTATGCTTTTGTTTTTGCGCGATTGAGGCGCGTTTTCCGATTGAGATTAATAAATTATATAGTCGCGAAAATGATTTGTTCTGCCTTGAACTCTATTACATGTATATGTGGCGAGCTTTAGCGAGCAACATATAAAACTTACTCAACGAGTCATTAAATTGTCATGAGTGTAAGATTCTGTTTATCACTTAACTATTTTTAAGCAGATTATAAACGCAGCAGTTCGAAAGATTTCACAACAAATCTATCTCAAAATTTCTTTTCTTTGTTCCCTCTTGACAAAAAAACGGTCCTGGCCCAGGCGCATCACAGCTCTAAAAGTTGCTGTACACGCTAAGCCGATATAGTTAAAAAACATAACAGAGTTTGAGCACCTACCTTTTAAGGATGATCGACTTCCACAACATTTCAGAATATCGTAGATCATTTCATAACAAAATGCAATAAGTGTAACTTGCTAATTAGCTGTTCGTCATACAGTATTTATTTTGGAACATGTTACGCCACGAGTTACACTCGTGTTTGCTGCATGTCATCAAGCTCGTGACAGGTTGGCGAGTTCTCAGCAAGTTGACGACATGCTAGGCGGACAAGATCATTTGAATACGTAATTCGTTTGAAGTCTCATAATCATCCAGATCTACTGTAAGGAATAAGCAAACATCAGGAATATTCCATGCAGTTATTGTAATAAATGAACAAATGTTTACTTTCGAGATCTGACGGAATACGGTGCGCAAAATGACGGGCTGGCTCTATTCGCCAAACAATGACAGACTGCGTGAGTACTATACAAAATGTGTAGCTCAAAGCTGTCGAAATAATTTATTGCCGATCACTGCTGCTTGTATGGCAATCGACATAGTTTGCAGGCTCCTGCATGTATCTGGATAAAATGGTCATCTTGCAGATATCTATGTTGTTGTTGCACTTGTACACATAGTATTTCGTAGTAAAATTTTATCAATAGGAAAAATAGTTCAGTGACGTCACGACCATGCGTAGTAAAATATTTTCTCGTGCTACATGTATTATCCAATTCAATCAGCGTGTTTGAAAGTGTTATGTACCTAGGTGCATACTATAATTATGTCATGAACATATATCCCTAATAACACTGCAGTTATGTGATAAAACAGGTTACCACATATTTCTTGCCCCGACGAGCGGCGATAATGCAAAAAACCTTATTTTAGGAGCAAAATGCACCCCCCGCCGTGAACACGGCCACATCCTATGTCATTCGAAAGCTTATTTTATGTGCTTTTTGTTAGACCGCATGTGGCCGTGAAATATATTGTCGTAAGGTGCAAAATCCTTTCAAACGAACCAATATCAAGTCTCATCGTCACGAAAAAAGGGGGTGGGTTGGCTGCAGTGGTAAATAACTTTATTTATTTCACATCAATGCACAGCAATGATGTAGTAATTTGATCTCCATTAAACGAAGAATCGATTGATAACAGTTATGTTATGCGATCTTGAATCATGACGTCACTCGTAGGTCATTTCCAAATTCCAAATGAAATATTTTGTAAATACACAATTATGATTTCTTTACTCAGTTATACAATGTAATGAAATTCACAGTAAGTGTGTCAAGTACCGCTACCTGTGTATCTTTGCCTGAAAAGTACAGGCTATATATAAGGTTTTTCACTACCAGAGAGAATAGAATATGTGAAGAGAAATTATCTGTCAAAATTCTGACTTCAACAATACTTAATGAACATATTTTATGAATTTTCTCTTGCTAATTATAAAGCAATATCAAAGGTTATCTTGATTGTGGGTGAGGGTCATCTCCTAATTACTATTTCGATGTACAAATTTTCCCACAGTATGTTCTTGGTAATCTATCATTTGTTGATACAACTGTTCTATACATTACTCTGTGCATGTGACTGATTTTTCATCTCTTGGAAATTTCAAAATATTTGGGGGTAAAAA
>JAVTVY010034796.1:0-13712 GCA_036873755.1 Hanleya hanleyi | reverse complement strand
CCAAGCGTTGGTAACTGTCAATGGATGCGGACGGCCTGGGCACGACAGTACTATCACAGTACCAAGGCTTCTACGGCACCGGCCCGTCTCTCTGTAACACCGCAGGACTATTCAACTGCACGGCTCACCACAGCAGCAGACGGCACCCCTCGTAGGAATACACCCCAGGCTTCAGCGACCCCGCTCACGGCGACTCACTCCGCGGCCCGGCTCCAAGGATGAATCATCAAGGCTAGAGTTCACGGCTACACGGTCCACATAGGATCGGACATCGATAACACACGGTGGATAGGTAGGCACCTGGTCTAGTAACCCTCTTCCTATACTACTGTATGGGCACCTGGAATCGGCACCCGCTCTCTATACTACTGTATGGTCAACTGGTATAGGAACCCTCCTTCTATACTACTGCATGGGCACCTGGAATCGGCACCCTCCTTCTATACTACTGTATGGTCAACTAGTATAGGAACCCTCCTTCTATACTACTGTATGGTCAACTAGTATAGGAACCCTCCTTCTATACTACTGTATGGTCAGTTGACCCTTGAACCCTCTCCCTATACTACTGCAGGGTCTTCCGCAATAGATGGGCATCAGGTCTAGGATTCCCCCTCTATAGACAGTAGTAATCTATCATTAGCCGTGAATTACTCAATATATGTACAGGTTGGTGAGAGACTGTACTTATGGAGGCGTGAATGAATAATCGCTTATCGTACGATTGCCTGGGTAGATGTATATTTATCAAGCTATAGGCTCGAACCTATAGCTTGTGGGTGTTAGCGTGAATGTATTTCAACCCGTAGGTTGTGTATATTTAAGTACGTGTGTGCATGAATAATTGTTTAGGTAGGAACTGTGTATGATTTGCCTAGCTGTATCCTCTTCACAGAGACGAGCGTTTCCTACCGGATACAACTTAACCGATACCATAAAGGTATGGCCGTGCTATCAACACTAACGTCGTTAGTTAATTCCCAGAGCTGAGCCTGCACTAGCGTACAGTAGAGATTAAGAATAACCATTGACGATAAGTGTCTATACTCTAACTTCCAGCGCAATACCCATACAACTGTGCGATACGGTTGAAATAGGTAGAGATCGAAGTAGAGTAAACACAGCCCGGACGTGTTGAATGTAAGTGTGTGTAAATGTATGCAATGATGCTATAGGATTCGGCGGCGGCACTTCTCCAATTCGGCGACCTGGTCGCGGCCCGGCGGCGGCACTTCTACAATTCGGCGACCTGGTCGCGGCCCGGCAATGTATTGGATTTCTTCTCCCCAATAGATTTTGCGTGTGCTCTCACCTCGATGTTTCTGCTGGTCTCTGTCGTTTCAGCGAGAGTCCGGCTTATATAGGCCTACCGCTCTTCTGTGGATAAAGGTAGAAACAGACGTCGAAGATACCAGCGCCCTCTTTATTGTCAAATTACAACACTTCCCGATCAGTTTATCTGGACTTCGCTGGATAAATATGTCTATGGAGGAACAAACCATAATTCATAACGGACGTAACTGGTAAATCTCAGCTTCCAACTCCCTCTAGTTAATTCACACGACGACCGCAAAGTTCACTGTCCTAATCTGCATATTCTCTGAAACCGACTTCCGGATTCCTGACTGACGTCATCTACAGCGAAGCAAGTAGCTCACCAGGGTCCCTTTCACCGTCCCAACTGATCGTTTGAGATAACTTCACCGGGATTTCGAGGCATTGTCTGTCTCCCGGATTATTATAGTTCATTCTAGGCAAATTACAGCGTTGAATTCCATCAGGTAAGTGAACCGCACACATAAACACAATGTAACTTTCGATTTCATATAGTCACGTATCACTCGGAAGCTGTGATTTATTAAAGGGGATCCCAAGGGGTCGTTGTCAACCTACACTTTCGTTACACTTAGTACTCTCGCGTGTACATGCTCACCATAACGTAAAAGTTACACCCTGGTCTGTGCACTGTATGACTTTTCACAACAAGAGTATTACATAGAATTATAGCCTTTTGACTGGTAAACGTGGTGGAGAATGAAGAACTTGGTCGGCGGTCGGCCTTCTCAGATAATAACTTGTACTATTAATACTCCCTGTTTGGGCCGTTTCGTCTATCTGACGGTCACATATTTCATCATTTTCCATACGATGAATTCATAATGCTATTTATTACACAATCGACTTGAATAGCTGTATCTAATATCGCTCAAGCCGGTGCCACGAGCCGTGTGTTTATGCCATTTAAGATGTCCACAGAAGCGAGGTTGGGTTACAAATCATCACACGTAACAGCTTTTGTTCTTGTGATATTTTTAGAAAATATTGCAGACAGTACATATGCCTGAGGGGTCATATTTCTTCTTTTTAGTAGGCCGGAATGTTTTTTCATCACCCTTGTAAAATTGTGTTTAATTTAAGAAATAATGTTTTCACGGGCGTGCTAAATGGTTATTTTACGCACGGTTAGTTTGCGAAAGTTTATATTTTAGGGCAAGAGCGCCCGAAAATTTATCAACTTTTCCACATTGACCATGCGTAAAATAACCATTGAGCACGCCTATGAAAACATTATTTCCATTCTATTGCACTACTCAAATCAACAGAGATTACGATGAAAAGGTTGAAAACATATTTTAAAGTTTGACAACCTTTCTCCCCTTTTTTGAAAAAACTTGTCCACAGATGTTGGGACGATGCACCCGTCTCGGTTGGCATCGTGCCAATCTCAGTGGACGAGTTTATGTGGTCTCTCAAATTGGGTGTGATTTAGTCAGCTGTTGGGAAATTATGTGGATATATGTCTATTTGTGTCGCTTTCTTTATCAATTTCCCGATGGAAACAACAGTTAAACTTAAGAAGGAAATTTCATCTTGTAATTTGTGTAAGAAATAATGTTTTCATAAGCGTGCTAAATCGTTAATTTACGCACGGTTAGTGTGAAAAAGTTTATATTCTGGGGCAAGGGCGAAGCCCGCGCCCTAAAATTTATAAACTTCCCTCACTAACCGTGCGTAAATTAACGATTTTGCACTCTTATGAAAACATTATTTCTATTCTATTGCACTACTCAAATTGATTATCAACAAAGATTACAATGAAATATTGAAAAATATGGTAAACGTTCACAAGCTTTCTTCCCTTTGTTGAAATGTGCCGTCCGCCTCAGTTGGCAGGGTGTCAATATCAATTTATAAGTTTATGTGGTCTCTCAGAAACGTAAATGCATACAAGAAACGTAAATGCATACAAGCCTATTTGTGTGGCCTATTTGTGTGGCATTCTTAATCAATCACGATGGAACCAACAGTTAAACTTGAGAGAGAAATTTACGCCTTTAGTAAATATTAATTTACAGCTCTTTCTCAAACAGCGAAAGATGTTGGCAGTATTTATTTAACTAGGAAGGAAATTTATGTTCAAGGTGCTATTGGAAACATTGGCATTTTGGAAAAACCCGCGAAGATGTGATGACTGTGGAACAGATGTGAAATTACAAACATTTGATGTCGTTTGTAATTTCTGTGGCCTGTAACCTACATCGCATCTATGATAGACATACCCGTCTCATGCAGAACCGTGGCAGTTGTTGATCTCAAGCAATGGTTGGTGTAACGGGTAATCTTTAGACGCATTTATTTATAAGACTTGATTATAATATAAAACGAATTTGATACCTTTAAATATCCGTATTTCCTATTTCGTTCGCTTGTCGGCCCTGGCTCATTTCGTTTGTTAGCCAGATCTCTTAATTTCTCATCGCCAGCGGAGAAAAACTACCTTTGTTCAGCTGACCACACTTGTGTTGTGTCTCATTTAAAACAGCAAGAAGAGATTCATCATCTGCGTCTCTCATGAACTTTTCGATCTCCGCTTCTCTAGATAATTCATATCTAAAAGCACGTCTTGTTTCTCCTGTTGATCTGTTTCTTATTGTGTACACTCGTATGTCCCAATTGATTTGTAAATATCTGCGATTATACATTTTCTGCCATTAAACTTGCAGGGTATCCATTCTATTTGTTTATTCGATTCTACAGGCAGACGAGACTTTGTCCTGCCATTTATCACCCGTGAAATGGATTCTCCCGAGCGAACACCTGTGCGTATCAAGATCACGGATGTAGATTTCATACGTCACAAAGTTCTTAGCCGTGCTAAATCGTATAATAATTGCACGGTTATCAGTGTGTAATAGATGTAAGTGTTATAGAATTGTTTGTTTTATTCGATTGTTACTTGTATGAAACGCCCCTTTCCTCATCCGACTTGTGGAATGGAATCCTAATGAACATCTGCACTTGACACATGTACATTTCACATAACCCAGGTAAATCGTGTAATAATTGCACGGTTAGCTCGATGTTATGGACACAAGTGTTACAGAATAGATGGCAGCGATGATTTATTTTCGAGTTCGCTGGCTATTGAAAGGTGGAAATTATTATAAGAATTTGCGATATTATTAGTACAACATGAACCTCTCATTTGAAGGCGTGAAGGATTCTTTCTGAAAATGCGGGATATTGAAACCACATAACAATTAGAAGAAAAAAACACTGTCCACTGGTAATCTTCGATCTATAAAACCACAATTATTCTATAACGTAAATATCTAACTACGGCGAAATTAATGCAATAACAAATCTTTTGGAATAGTATTTTGTAAATGAAACAATCAATTCAACAGTCCCTAAGGGTATTTTCATTCATTTTGCCGATTTTTTTGTTTTTGTTCTTTTTTTTTGATTTTTTTTTCTGTCAAGCAAGAGAAACACCCTTAAACTTTGGATGGTTGCCCGTGAGTGCCATCTCTCATTATTCTTTTCGAAATTTCTCAACGTTATTAGTTTTCTTCAGTCAAATATGCTGATATGTAAACTGTTATAAGGTTAATGAATATAAAAAAAATCTGCATGCCTGAGATGAACCAACGTTGTTAATTCACCGATAACATAATAGGGCGCTCTCAAGTATACATGTATATTTGATATTTTGATATTTTTGCTGTATTTATCTGTGGGAAAGCTGTAGAATAAAACTTTTTGCACACCATAGGCTTCCTTTAGAAGTTGCGTACAGACAAATGTTGGTAAATTGGTACTCAAATATGTTTTGGCCCAGTTGAATAATTTATGCCCAATTATGTAATCTGTATATGGTGTTCTTTAACCACTAAATAAACAATGATGGTTCATGTTGAACATTAAAATACTTTCCTATCGATGTCTGCCTCCCTACTGAAGCGTCATAACGTAAATGACTTCGGAGAGAAATGGAAAATGGAATGGTCGCAACAGGCCACCATACAAACACATACTTTAAATGTATTTTATTCGATTAAACTAAATCGCGAAAAAAATGAATAAAAATACTTCTGGAGACTGATGGAACAATTCTTTCATTTGTCACATATTTTTCCAAAGGCTCACTATTCCTTTAATAGGGCTATTTCGTTCCCAGAGACAAAGCCATGGATTGGAAGCCCGGCTCCATCATGATGAGCAGTATGCACTCAATTTTCTCAATTTTCAAGTCTAGATTGCGTGAATATGTGTGTGTATGTGCGTGAGCGTGTGTATGAGGAGTGCCTGCATTTCAAAAATAGGTAACAAGTTAAAAAAATCAAAATCCAGATGTCCCACAGATTAGTTTCATATAAACTAGAATGAAAGTAACTCCGAAAAGTGAAGTCATTGTGATATTCTATATTTCGGTAAAGGTTATACCATCGTCAGGAATATACAGGAAGCAAGATTACAAGAGTATATATACAGGGTGAATACAGTTAAAAAAGTCAAGATGGTCGATGTGATGCCTTTACAGTTACGTCGTATACTGCAAAACTGTGTTTCTGACTTTTTCATCTACGGAAAATTACATAATAAATTAGGAAATAATCACCTGGTGTCAAATAAAATAATGCTGGGCAATTTTATGCGCAAAACGGCAAACATTTTGATGAAAAACGAAGAAAACACAACTATTCAATCACACCCCATGGCCACCACGTTGAAATATCTCGTGACCTTCTGCTCGGAGGGGGATGCAACGAGATTCAAAATGACCCCAATATTATAGGTTATGAAGTCGCGGAGTGTCCGTTCCTATTTCTGTCATTTCGGAGAGAGAGTGAAGACAGTATTTTGATGGGGGCATAATGCTTGCCTTTTCGCTTTTCTCGTTTGTTGAATGGCGATTGAGGATGGGTGGGGTGGGGTGGGGTGGAATGAGTGTGAGTTCCACACCTATATGCATTCGCAAATATATTGACAAATACATGCATGCGTAGACAAATATCGTTTCAACAAGATTTTCTCCCTGTTCAGCATACACCATAGCAGATTATGACAGAAGACTTACCGATTATCACAACTGATAGAGCAAAAACGGGTGTCGACAGGTAAGGCAGTAGCACCAATATTACTTGTTTCAGTTGCCATCTCCCCGATCGGTTAAAGATGTAATCAGCCTCAAATCTGGGCTGAAATCAATATCTCTCAAACTCAGCGAAAGTGACATATGTTACAACTCGTACAAAATGAGACACATTTGACCAGAAAAAACTAAAGTTGTTTCTACCATTCACGAGAAAATAGAAGGAATTGATCTTTAAAAATAAACGGCATGGCATGCCGTTTATTTTTTCACGGCCGTGTCAACAAGCGTACACACGTATGATGCATTCTACCAACGCATGCTGTGCGACATTACCGAACCGTAAGCACGAGCCATGACGTTATCCCATGGTTGCAGCTGTGCAGCATTCAAATTCGTGAGCGTCGCCGCGTCACTCATACGTCACGCAGTGACGTCATTTTCTTCTCCGCGTACAACACACACTCAATGGCGACACAGAAAAGCCGTCGAAGCGGGCAGAGTTACAAATTTCTCTGACAAGATATTCTTGCATTCGTTGTATATGACCATCCCACTATCATCAAATATAATACATATGATGCTTTGGTAATCTTCCCTGCTGAAAAAACGCACAGGGAAGAGTTCACAAAATCCATCCATTTTGAGGCTGATTACATCTTTAATAAAACCCAGAATAGTTTCAGATTCCCAGGCCAGTAGTAGTGTCTACTGATTTAAAGTCCCATTGACCTCTTTGCACTTAAATGACCTCAAAAATTTGCATATTGGAGAAAAAATCTACCTCCCACACAGAAGAGTTCCAATCTAGGGGGAGGTAACTCCGGGTCGCTATAGTTCCGGCAAAGGGCCTTTGGGCATGTATTCTTCCGCGGCGATGCGGTCTGGCGGTGATGCGGTCGCGGGAAAAAGATTCCGCGGAGAAAAAGTAGTCCCCACACTTCAAATACGCTGCATGGTCCGATTGGGTCGAGTGAGGTATCAAAGTGAAGCATTCGTGAAGGCGCATCTACCGGGTTGGGTGTGGGGTTGAAATATCGTCATTCTGCGCATGCGCGGTCGACCAAGGGTATGGAAATAGACGTTTTGGGGCCTAGGGCAGCCACTAATGGTCCGATGGAGTTGAGTGAGGTATCAATATGAAGCATTCGTGAAGGGGCATCTGATGGGCTGGGTGCGGGGTTGAAATATGTCATTCTGCGCATGCGCGGTGGACCAAGAGTATGGAAATAGACGTTTTGGGATCTAGGGGAGCCACTATTGGTCCGATTGAGTCGAGTGAGGTATTATTGTGAAACCTATGTGAGGGGGCATCTGACTGCACTAGCGGCTCGGGCATTGTCACCATTCTGCGCATGCGCAGACAGGGAATTGTGGGAAAAGGGTATGGAAATACACGTTTTGGCATCATGGGGAGCCCCTAATGGGCCGATGGAGTCGTATGCGGTATCAATGTGAAGCCTAGGTGAGGGGGCATCTGACTGGACTAGTGGCTCGGGTGTTGTCACCATTCTACGCATGCGCAGACAGGGAATTGTGGGAAAAGGGTATGGAAAAAGACGTTTTGGGATGGAGGGGAGCCCCTAATGGTCCGATGGAGTCGTATGAGGTATCCATGTGAAGCCTATGTGAGGGGGCATCTGACTGCACTAGCGGCTCGGGTGTTGTCACCATTCTGCGCATGCGCAGACAGGGAATTGTGGGAAAAGGGTATGGAAATACACGTTTTGGCATCTAGGGGAGCCCCTAATGGGCCGATGGAGTCGTATGCGGTATCAATGTGAAGTCTAGGTGAGGGGGCATCTGACTGGACTAGTGGCTCGGGTGTTGTCGACATTCTACGCATGCGCAGACAGGGAATTGTGGGAAAAGGGTATGGAAATAGACGTTTTGGGATTGAGGGGAGCCCCTAATGGGCCGATGGAGTCGTATGAGGTATCAATGCGAAGCCTAGGTGAGGGGGCATCCGTCTGGACTAGTGTCTCGGCCGTTGTCGACATTCTGCGCATGCGCAGACAGGGAATTGTGGGAAAAGAATATGGAAATAGACGTTTTGGGGTCTGGGTGGGCCACTAGTGGTCCTATGGAGTCGTATGAGGTATCCATGTGAAGCTTATGTGAGGGGCATCTGACTGGACTAGTGGCTCGGGCGTTGTCACCATTCTGCGCATGCGCAGACAAGGAATTGTGGGAAAAGGGTATAGAAATAGACGTTTTGGGATCTAGGGGAGCCCCTAGTGGTGCTATGGAGTAGTATGAGGCATCAATGTGAAGCCTATGTGAGGGGCATCCTCTTGGACTAGTGACTCGGCCGTTGTCAGCATTCTGCGCATGCACAGACAGGAAATTGTGGGAAAAGGGCATGGAAATAGACATTTTGCGGTCGAGGTGGGCCCCTAATCGTCCGATGCGGTCGAGTGAGGTATCGTTGTAAAGGAGACGTGAGTGGGCATCCGTCTGGACTAGTATGACGTGGAACTGACGTCATTCTGCGCATGCGCAGTAGACAAAATGTATGGAAATAGACGTTTTGGGGTCTAGGTGGAACACCAATGGTCCAATGGAGTTGAGGTATCAATGTAAAGCAGTCATGAGGCAGCATCCACCTGGACTAGTGTGTCGTCCGTGTTCGACATTCTGCGCATGCGCAGACAGGGAATTGTGGGGAAAAAGGTATGGAAATAGACGTTTTGGAGTCGAGGTGAGCCCCTAGTGAACGGATGGAGTCGTATGAGGTATCGTTGTGAAGCATTCGTGAAGGAGCATCCGCCTGGTCAAGTGCGTCGTTCGTGTTCAACAGTCTGCGCATGCGCAGACAGGGAATTGTGGGAAAAGTGCCTTGGAAGGAATGTTTTGGGGTCTAGGTGGGCCACTAATGGTCTAATTGAGTCGAATGAGGCATCAATGGGATGCATACGTGAGGGCGCATCCACCCCGAGTGCTACAAAATAACACCCCGAGTGCTACAAAATAACACTTCCCTAGACACATTCGGACCCATAGTGGTCGGACCCAATTGTGACTGGACCTACCGCGTTTGGTACATTGACTACCCTGAACTGGCATCTGCCCATATTAATATACAAGAACTTGCAATGGTCGTGGAAGCGGCGAAGCGCTGGTGTTCCGACTGGCGGGACAAAAGTATTCTGATTTATACAGATAATTCAGCAACAACAATCATTATTAACAACGGCACTACAAAATCACCGGCAGCATGGACTTTGTTACATTCGCTCAGTATCTTAGCTCTTCAATTTAACTTCAATATTCAGGCAGTGTATATTACAGAAGAGCTTAACATTATTCCTGACGCAATTTCTCGTTTTCATGAACATGGACAAATGCAGCGATTTGTGAAATTTCTTGTCAGTCAGTTTGGATACGCTACCCCCCACTATTACTGGTTGCCACTACACATGTCTCATGCTGCGATGTGTTTTCGTTCTACCCAGATCTATCAGTGGCAAGCTTACAACAACAACGGGATCAGGAGATGTCATACTGGGAGTCCCATGCCCTGGCACCCTACTCCCTACTATGGACTGGGATGATATATTACAGAAACAGTTCTGTTTGTTTATATTTGACACTGTGCACCTTGATCTAAAGAACTTCAATATAAAATCCGCCATTGACTTTTATAGCGGAGTCGAAACTCCAATACAGGCCATTTATTTTTTGTGTGTTTCTTCATTGTGCCAATATAATTATATGCTTTTCATTTGTTGCCTATATCGCTTTGTGCTTATGCGTTGGTCAGCGTACCTACCTTATATATTTGTTCAGCTATGCTTCTCGTAGCGCGCTGGCCCATTTAGTTTTAGTTTATAGACGTATAATTTTATTTAGTAATAAAATTATCATGCCCGCCTATCGTGTTTTGTTTTGGGCTAAACTATGTCAGTAGTTGTCGTAAAACAAACACACGATAGGGGGTCTTCTTTTGCACATGGTACATTAATGCCCGTCAGTCACTGGTGTGACAGGGGGAGGGGTTTTTATACTGGTTAAAGCCACTGTCGAACGTGCCGTAATATTCAGTTAAGCTGTCCCGGCGTTTGCTATAATGGCTGCTATTTTAATTTGCGAGAAAATTTTGCTTCCACCCGCCCACTTCCTTTCATGGCCATGTTTAAGGATGATATATTACAGAAACTGTTCTGTTTGTTTATATTTGAGACTGTGCAATTTAATCTAAAGAACTTCAATATAAAATCCGCCATTGACTTTTATAGCGGAGTCGAAACTCCAGTACAGGCCATTTATTTTCTGTGCGTTTCTTCATTGTGCCAATATCATAATATGCCTTTCATTTGTTGCCTATATCGCTTTGTGCTTATGCGTTGGTCAGCGTGCCTGCCTTATATATTTGTTCATCTATGCTTTGCGTAGCGCGCTAGCCCATTTAGTTTTAGTTTATAGACGTATAATTTTATTTAGTAATAAAATTATCATGCCCACCTATCGTGTTTTGTTTTACTGAATTTCAGCCACATCCTTAATTTCTTGAAACGTAATTTGTTATTATAGCCCAATCCGGAAATGGTTTTATCTCTGTTGTTCCACTAGGGGCGTATTGGTTCAAAGAACTTCCGGTAAGTACCAAAGGCCCTCACAATTAGTTTGAGTAATTAAATTTTCTATTTTTCAAGACAGTTATCTTTATAATGTACACGTTCACAAGAAAGTGGAAACAGAATTGTTTTTCAAACAGATATTCTGGAATAGTTTATCAATTTTATATTATTCAAAATAATTGCGGGTGCCTTTGGTAAAAGTGAAACCGAGGCGACTACTACCTGGAAGCGGTATTTCATACCTCTAACCTTAAAGAGCGGCAGTTATTCAGGGGGAGATCATACACTTTCCGGAAAGGGCTATATATATGATGTATTCTATTGTTCATTTATTTCTGTCACATTTTGTTCACATTTGGCAGATTGTATATGCGTCTACGCGTTTTCTCTAAATGAATTTACGGAAAATAGGAACTAAGCATTTGCAGACCCGGTCAGGTTCCGTCCCCCCACCCCCTCTTGTACTCGTCTCTGGAACTATCCTAAGCACTTGTCAATAATTTCAGATAGACACACGCTTGTTAATATTTAAATCACGATCCCTGACCGCAATGGGCGTGAAATAACCCGATGCCACAGTTGCATGTATCCTGCCTAAGATTCACCGCGATTGCCATCAGGTCAAAATGTTCCCGGTCCCAATTGGACGTTGGATTCCTTTTTTGATCACCCTGGTGATCTCGCAGCTATCCGGTGTGGCCTTTTCAATGACAATATACAGACCAAAACAGGTTATAACATGTGAACTACCTTTCAACCCAACTGCCGTTGTACGGCGGAGACAAACAAACAGAGATGGTTTCGTAAATTATTGTTGCAGAAATATATATATATATATATTGGACAATTCAGAAACCAAAATGGAAATTCTCGTACCACAGATAATGAACATTCGTCTAATAATACATTAACAATGAAAGGTACTGTGTCTTGCCTGTTAGCAAACACATTCGAGAATGTTCGTTACACCTTAAACCGCCCTTCAAAGTTTTCCCGTTTTATCAAGTAGCAGAAGGCAATAAAGCGCTAATGGATGTTAAGGAAATTTCATTCATAGATTCCCTCTGTCCATCGTTAAACGGAAATCATAGACCCTTAGCATGGAGCTAATATATTAGCTCCATAACCATAGTGTATGCTTCATTTTATGTTTACTTGTTAACATTGTTACATGTATATTTAAGAATAACTGTCTATCTTTGTTATCTATTGATGAAACTACCGTATATAAACCATCATTGATTGAGTACTTAACTATCTGTAATTAAGTCCTTTTGTATTACATGTTGATATATGTATTATTACCGTGGCCAACTGTCAAATGTCTGGCCACAACATATACATATAAGGATCTATCACATTTGCATTGTGTTTTAATACCGCATTGTTAAATACTCGACACTAGCAATGATTTGTTATAACTTGTTATATACTGTAACCGTTGTCGAGCAACGCCAAACATAAGAATGCTTAAATATTGAATGTATGCCATTGTAATATCATTCCTTGACAAGAACTCATGTTCGAAACTGCAGCAGTAGGAATATAATGACGTAGTCAACTAAGAAGGCGACTTGTTATTTTTTCACTCTATGCTCTCCACATCTGAATCGTTCACCATTATTCCTATATTACCTCGGTGTGGAAGATGCCTTCTTTAGACGCGAAATGTATTTTACTACAGCAACTCCAGAAATCACAGGAGAAGTCCAATGGCATTCAACAAAAGATACTAGAAGAACTCATTGATTTGAAAACAACAATTCAATCAATCACCCGTGTATTTTCATCTGGGAATCAACCGACCAGCAGCGAAGAAACAACGGTAAACTCCGCTGAACCTACAGAAAATACACTGTTTTCTGACTTACGTAACTATGTAGAAAAGACTTATGGCTCAATACGTACAGTCAGCAACACCCTACTGGAAAATGAAATTAGCAACAAAAAGCGAAACATTTCCAGAATATGGAGTCAGAAGTTAAATAATTGGAAACAGGATTTCTTCAACGCTTTGAGGACACAAGGGACGGCTAACCGTTACAAACAATTCCTCGCCAGAGATACTCCTTTCATTCCGAGAAAATTTGACGTCACCACCAACGACTCTGACAGCCCTACTCAGAAGGAAATTAAATTGGATTTAGCCATCCAGAAGGTACGGGCTGAAATTTTACTTCTTGAAGATCGGCATATTCATCTCGTTGAGAAATATACGAAAATTGATGAAGAGATGAAAGCTCTAATTGGCCAGAGAAACAATGGGCCAGTAGAAAATCGATTGTTAGAATGGTGGGCTTCTGACATCTCCAAAGCTGAAGAGAAAATGAGGGCGGTCTGGGTTAAAAAAGACCAGTGGTTGGAAAACCTGCCTAATCACGACGACGAAACTGTTGATATCGAAGAGACCAACCCGAAAACTCTGACCCAGACACGAAGAGCCAGTAATAGGCCTAAACCCACACGAAACAATCGAGCGACCTCGAATGACGAGGGCGTCAACCCGCCTATTGAAAACCAATCAGGTCCAAGATTCACGCGGAGACAGCCAGTGAGGTCCAGAAACCTCAACACAAATCGAGGTCGACGACCGAACACGGAGATAAGAAATGAAGAGAGGGGATCAAACACACAGGAGAACCAACGCACTAACACTGTTCCACCTAACGTGAATCGACGGAACCATCCCAGAGGAACGGTCTTTATTGGACAATTCAGAAACCAAAATGGAAATTCTCGTACCACAGATAATGAAC
>JAVTVY010034795.1:0-136462 GCA_036873755.1 Hanleya hanleyi | reverse complement strand
ATTGGATACAAGACTTGGACTTCTGTATAACAATTTTTTTGACGGCGTCATCTCTATTAGTGATTGGTGATTCGTGACAACAGTGTCAGGATATATTAAACTATCCGTTGTTTCCTGTAATATGTCAACGTCTTGATTGTGACAATGTCGTCTGCTCCACTTTAAGGCGGCGTCCCGTTTGAACTCATCAGTGACCTGCAATTCAGGATCTTACAATATCATGGAAGCTGTTTTGTGGGGAAGATGTTCAAAATCAGACAGACTTAAGATGTCCTCTGCTCTCTCAGCAGTGAAATCCATTATCATAGAGAGGAGTATTTTTGTCCACTTGAAGTCGGAATAAATGTCTACAGCTGCCAACAAGAGCCCAAGGAGCTTCAATAGACGCCCGTATATCTGGAATTACATTGGTCCAAATTTCAAGGTTGTTTAATAGCCTTGATTCCAACTGATCTAGCAATCCAGCGAAAGGTCTACAATGTTGTGCTTCTGAGAATGTAACATATATCACATGTTATATTGAATGATAACCTAAAATGAGCTTAACTCTTGGTACTAACAAGTTGACCTTGAAGCAAGAGCCGAGAGCTCAAATATCCCACATGAAATCGACAATAGTCAAACACAAGAAAATAGTAGATTTCCTGCAAATGGATTCCTTTCAAATGAGAGAATTTTTCATGAAGGAAGAAGAAAGTGATGAAGTAAACCTTTGTTCTTGAGTTAATAAACAGGTGTGAAGTTCATAAAGGACCCCTCTCTCCGTTAAATTAGTAAATGTATGGTTTTTATTTCACAACAGTTTAACTAAATGAAACGTTTCAAAGATGGGAGACAACTCCACAGGACAATACCATATCCATGCAGGGGAAAGAACTTTGAATATTCCAACCTAACACATTTAGCCAGCTAAACTTGATTCAGTTTTGGGGGACTGCGACCTTGACCTTTGACAAATTGATCTCAAATGTATGGCTCCACTTTGCCATGCGAGTAAGGTATACTCAAAGTTTGGTACCAATCCATACCTTGAAACTAGAGATATCGCATGGACAACAAATGTTAATGGATGAATGGACAGAACGCAACATCGCATTACACGACCTCGTCTTCGACAGGCATATGAAATGTGACTTTTAATGATTTCTTGATTTTGGGGTCACAGTGACCTTAACCTTTGACCTTGACCTAAATTTTGGTACATGACAAACCGTCTCCCCGTAATTTCTCAATGGACACAAAAAATCATGATTTTTAACAATTTCACGATTTTGAGGTCACAGTGACCTTGACCTTTGACCGTGACCTACATTTTGCTATGTGACACACCGTGTCCCCTAATGTATCTACCGACACAAAAAAATGTTATTTTTAATAATTTCCTAATTTTGGGATCACAGTGACCTTTGACCTTGACCTAATTTTTGGTATGCGTCACTTCATTTCCGCCTATTGAATCCACTCACAAAAAATTTGTAATTTTTAATGATTTCCTGATTTTTAGGTCACACTGACCTTTGACCTCAACCTACATTTGGTATGCAACACATCGTTCCCCCCCCCCTAGGGCATCCACTCACCAAAAATTAGAACTGTAGATAGAAAACTGTCAATGATCAATGATTTCCTGATTTTAGGCAACAGTGACCTTTGACCTCTGACCTCAATTTTGGTACGCGACACATCGTCTCCACCTGGCGTATCCACTAACAAAAATTTGCAACTGTGGATAGAAAACGATCACAGATATAGACCGGACACGAACACTTCAGTGATTTTCTGTTTTTTAGGCCAGTGACCTTTGACCTCTGACCTCGACCTTCATTTTGGTATGCGACACATCGTCTCCTCATAGGGTATCCACTCATCAAAAATTAGAACTGTGGATAGAAAACTGTCCCAGATATAGACCGGACACGGGGGACGGACAGACGGACGGACGGACAGACAGACAGACAGACGGACGGAAACCGCCATCACATAATACGTCCGCCTTTTGAGCGGGCGTATAAAAATGGCAAAACGGAGTTTATCTTGATACATTGTTGAGCAAAATCGAAACAGGTGGCTCGTAAGTTAGATAGTCCATAAGTGCCAGCTGAATTCATCACTCCAACCACTGATCGGAAGCTGATGTTCACACTTCCGGTGTGAAGGTACAGAATCACACACCGGAATATATCCACGTCAAACTCTTCAACAGGTATTATCAAACTGCTCGACGTCACGTTCTTAGACTTCTTGGGAGTTTTAACAGGAGAACAACTTTTCTTCTGAACAGACTTTAGTCTGGATATCAGAGGATTTTCTTTCTTTGGTGTGTCCGTCTCTTGTTTGGTGAGACTGATGAGAGAGAATGATCTCATATATAGAAAACTTTGCTTCTCGTCGCCAATACGGCCTTCACTCCGAACACCGGGGTCTGTGCCTTGCCCAGAGAGAATGAGATGATTTACCATATAGTATACTATCGCCTAGCTAATAGAGGATTTACCATAATGTACTCTCGCCTAGCTGATAATGGATTTACCATAGTATACTCTATCCTAGCTGATAGAGGGTTTACCAAACTATACTTGATAGGGGGTTTACCAAAGTGAGCTCTCGCCTAGCTGATGAAGGATTTACTATAGTATACTCTTGCCTAGCTTACAGAGGATTTACTATAGTATACTCTTGCCTAGCTGATAGAGGATTTACCATAGTATACTCTTGCCTAGCTGATAGAGGATTTTGCACAGTATACTATCGCCTAGCTGATAGAGGATTTACCCTAGTATACTCTTGCCTAGCTTATAGAGGATTTACCATAGTATATTATCGCCTAGCTGATAGAGGATTTACCATAGTATACTACAGCCTATCTGATAGAGGATCTACCGTATTAGGCTAGCTCCTCTATAAGCTTGCCTAGGCTAGCTTATAGAGGATTTACCACAGTATACTCTTGCCTAGCTTATAAAGGGGTTACCAAAGTATACCCTCGCCTAGTTGATAGAGGATTTATCAAAGTATACTCTTGTCAATGCCTAGCTTATAGAGGATTTACCATAGTATACTCTCGCCTAGCTAATAGAAGATTTACCATAGTATACTCTTGCCTAGCCTATACAGGATTTACCATAGTATACTATCGCCTAGCTGATAGAGGATTTACCATAGTATAGTCTCGCCTAGCTGATAGAGGAGTTACCATAGTATACTCTTGATCAGCTTATAGTATTTACCATAGTATACTCTATCCTAGCTGATAGAGGGTTTACCAAACTATACTTGATAGGGGGTTCACCAAAGTAAGCTCTCGCCTAGCTGATGAAGGATTTACCATAGTATACTATCTCCTAGCTTACAGAGGATTTACCATAGTATATGGTTGCCTAGCTAACAGAGGATTTACCATAGTATACTCTTGCCTAGCTGCTATAGATTTACCATAGTATACTATCGCCTAGCTGATAAGAGGATTTACCATAATTTACTATTGCCTAGCTGACAGAGGATTTACCATAGTATATTAATGCCTAGCTGATAGAGGATTTACCATAGTATACTCTTGATCAGCTTATAGTATTTACCATAGTATACTCTATCCTAGCTGATAGAGGGTTTACCAAACTATACTTGATAGGGGGTTTACCAAAGTAAGCTCTCGCCTAGCTGATGAAGGATTTATCATAGTATATTCTTGCCTAGCTTATAGAGGATTTACCATAGTATACTCTTGCCTAGCTGATATAGATTTACCATCGTATGGTATCGCCTAGCTGACAGAGGATTTACCATAGTATACTCTTCATCAGCTTATAATATTTACCATAGTATACTCTATCCTAGCTGATAGAGGTTTTATCAAACTATACTCGATAGGGGGGTTACCAAAGTAAGCCCTCGCCTAGCTGATGAAGGATTTACCATAGTATACTCTTGCCAATTCCTCTCTGATTGAATATTTACCATAGTATACTCTCGTCTACCATAGTATACTCTCGCCTAGCTGATAGAGGATTTACCATAGTAAAGTCTTGTCAATGCCTACCTTAAAGAGGATCTACCATAGTATACTATCGCCTACCTGAAACAGGATTTTCCATAGTATACCCTCGCCCAGCCTATAGAGGATTTGCCATAGCATACTCTTGCCTAGCTGTTCGAGGATTTACTATAGTAGTGAGTGAATATGATTTAACATCGCTTTCAACTATATTTCTACTATAGTATACTCTTGCCTAGCTCATATAGGATTTACCACAGTATACTCTCGCCTAGCTGATTGAGGATTCACGAAAGTATACTCTCACATAGCTCATAGAAGATTTACCATAGTATACTCTCGCCTAGCTGATAGAGGATTTACCATAGTATTCTATCGCCTAGCGGAGAGGATTTACCATAGTATACTCTCGCCTAGCTGATAGAGAATTTACCATAGTATATTATTGCCTAGCTGATAGAGGATTTACCAAAGTATACTATCGTCTAGCTGATAGAAGATTTACCATAGTATACTCTCGCCTAGCTGATAGAGGATTTACCATAGTATTCTATCGCCTAGCTGATAGAGGATTTACCATAGCATATTATTGCCTAGATGATAAAGGATTTACCATAGTATACTCTAGTCTAGCTTGGAGGATTTACCACAGAATACTATCACCCAGCTGATAGAAGATTTACCACAGTATACTCTCGCCTAGCTCACAGAGGATTTACCATAGTATACTCTCACCTAGCTGATAGAGAATTTACCATAGTGTACTCTCGCCTAGCTAATAGAGGATTTATCATAGTATACTCTCGCCTAGCTGATAGAGGATTCATCCTAGTATACTCTGGCATAGCTCATAGAGGATTAACCACAGTATACTCTCGTCTTGCTGATATAGGATTTACCACAGTATACTCTCGCCTTGCTGAGCATTTACCACAGTATACTCTCGCTTAGCTGATAGAGGATTTACCACAGTATACTCTCGCTTAGCTGATAGAGGATTTACCACAGTATACTCTCGCTTAGCTGATAGAGCATTTACCACAGTATACTCTCGCTTAGCTGATAGAGGATTTACCACAGTATACTCGCGCTTAGCTGATAGAGCATTTACCACAGTATACTCTCGCTTAGCTGATATAACATTTACCATAGTTTATTATCACCTAGCTGATAGAGGATATACCATAGTATACTCTCGTCTAGCTTAGAGAGGATTTACCATATAGCAGTCTACCCCAGCATATAGAAAATTTACCGTAGATTTATCATAGTATAGTCTAGTGCAGCTTATAGAGCTTTTACATTCTAGCCCAGCTTTTTTCCAATAAAAGCGACCAACTGAATCCTTTGAATAACTGAATTCTCAGTTACTTTAAAGTGACAAATCTCATTTGGTTAAGCACAGAAATGTTTATTTACATCAAAACAAATTCCAATTATTAAATGGGAAAAATGATAATGATTGTAAAGATGGAACAAAAGTGTTCTGCTTTGAGCATTTAACAGGTAAGTAAAATACTGGACTGCAGACTGCAGTTCTAATAATGCACAATCTGTACTCTCGAAAGTGGAATAAAATAAATAAATAATGTGCTTTTCTCAGATAGGAAATAAAATAAATGTACATGGGACTGATCAACAGTGAAATAAATAATTCAGAAAAAATACTGCACTCTTGAATCTGATTTCTATTGTGAAATAATTAAAGCATGTCGGTCAGCATTCTCAACCATGAAATAACATACACCACCCCCAAAAATCTCTTCCATCAGTCATATAAAATATATATCACTCATACATTTTTGATTTCAACAGTAAAACAGAAGATAGATATTGTCTTCTTTCGGCCTTGTAATGATATTGATAACAAGATTTTCAAGTGAATCTTAAAAAAAAATAGTCGATCTTTCATTAAGTCCTCAAGACATGCAAGATAAGAACAATAGTCCGTCTGAATACAACAATGAGATGGGAGCCTTTTCAGTAATATAAACACCTGAACAAGAGAATTGGACATGAAAGATTACACAAACGAGAGAGAAAACTGGCTACAAAATACACCCACGTAACAAACAGATTTTAATTTTGAAGTGTAAAAATTAGCTTTTTCCCAAATACAGCATTGCCTTGTCTGCGAATTTAGTGACCCTTGACCTTTTGACCTCAAAATCAACAGGATATTTCTTTGCTCTTGATGTTAAGGTATATCCAAAGGACACACTGTACAACCTACAGAACCAGACAGATTACATCTCGGAATGAGTGAGTATGATGTAACATCGCTTTTAGCAATATTTCAGTCATATCACAATGTTTGGGTCGTATTACTTTTTACACCCGGATACCCCATGGGATCGGCATGAAAAACAAACCCAAGTCAAATCTTAGGCAAGGTACCCAATCTGGAAAGAATATTTTCAGGTTTTCAAAAGTTGTTGTTTGCAAATGAAATTTTAAAATTGGACTCCAGGGGGCACAGCCTATATGCAGGTAGGCATGGAAAACAATCCCAAATGAGATACTGATTCAAGGTACCAATGAAAACCTGAGCGGTCCACGTCTCCCATCGTGAATACCATAGACAGTATGGCAACATGAAAGATTTATAAAATGTTGTATTTAAAATTGCACATTGAATGATGGGAACATTTGTGTATTGAGTGCTTAAAACATAAATTTGTTATATTATCTGAGAATTGAGAAGAAATTATTTGACAGTTTACATCAGTTTTAATGAAGCAATGCAGATTTTTCAAAATATGAGACAGTTTAGTTCTGAAATGTAAACAGTGTGAACTATGGTAATTAGAGACGTGTGATATGTGTAGATCATGTCATAAAGGTTGCCAAAAACAAGCAAATGCTATGCAGCGATTGCTACTCTTATACCGAATGTCAGCTGGTGAAATCGTTCTTCAGTTATTGCAGTTACAAGCTTAGAATGGTGAAATCTGAGGCAAAGGCCATGGTGACCATATTGGATTAAGTAGATGGGTGAAAAACAATCCCAGCGATCGTCTCACTCATATCAAACCACTGTCCAAGATTGAAGTTAATCGGACAAACTGTTTTTAGATATTGCAGTGACAAACTTCTTTAGCATGGCAGCCATATTGGAGTATGCAGGTTGCCGAAAAGTAATGCTAGCCATCATCTTACTCATATGAAACCACTGTCCTAGTTTGATGTGAATCGGACAAATAGTTTTGAGTTATTGCAGTCACAACATAGCATGGTTCAATAGGGGGATTAAGGCAATGGCAGCCGAATTGGATTACGCGAGTTGCTGAAAAACAATCTCAGCCATCCTCTTACTCCTACCAATCCACTGTCCAAGTTTGATGTCAATTGGACAAATCGTTTTTGAGTCATTGCATTCACAAGCTTAGGTAGCATGGCTGATAGGGATAAAGGCCACGGTGGTCATAGCGGCCATATTGGATTATTCAGGTTGCCAAAAAAAAACAATCCCAGCCATCCTCTCGCTCATACCAACCCACTGTACAAGTTTGATGTGAATCGGACAAATCGTTTTTGAGTTATTGCAGTCACAAGCTTATGTAGCATGGCTCAATAGGGGTCAAGGCAATGGCAGCCATATTTGATTACGAAGGATGCTGATAAACAATCCCAGCCATCCTCTCATGCATAACTCACTGTCATAAGTTTGATGTCAATCGGACAAATCATTTTTGTGTTATTGCCGTACAACCATGACTGAATAGGGTTTAAGACCTCAGTGGCCATGGCAGCCATATTGCATAACACAGATTGCTGGAAAACAATCCCAGCCATCCTCTCACACATACTATTAACCCACTTCCCAAGTTTGATGTCAATCAGGCAAACAGTTTTTTAGTTACTGCAGTCACAAGCTTATTAGCATGGCGAATAGAGATCAGGGTCATGGCAGCCATATTGTATTGCGCAGGTTGCCGAAAGACAATCCCAGTCATCCTCTTTCTCATACCAACCCACTGTCCAAGTTGTCAATAACAAATTTGAGAAAAATCCTCTTAAGTTTTTAAAAAGTTATTGTCTGAAAACGAATATTGAACAGAACCCAATACTCTAGCCCCACTCAAGCCCTTGAGCATTGGGGGGCAACAAAGGGTGTTAATACAGTAGTTCATTGTCATGTTGATGAAATACCTGATGTATGATAAATTGGCAAACATAATTCGCTTTCCTCAACTGAAATACAAAAACATTTGATGGTTTTTTTTTATAGCACTCATTGAAAATTAAAAATTCAGCAGTTTAAACAATGAAAATAAATAAAATACAACATGACACTACAGAAAAATCTCAGGATCAACACAATATGTAAATAATATAGATAGCAGTAAGTAATGTATATACTGCTAACTTTACAAAAACATGAGGCAGTGAATAGTATTATAACTTATAACAAAATCTCAATTCCAGAAGTCTGTGAAAGATAGAAGTATCACAGTTCCTATAAGGATATCCATGGCATGTTCCATCTGATCCCAGCTGCTGTGGGAGTCAGTGGTAATTAAATAGACTTGGAATATACTAGAAGCTATTTAGCTCGCCAGACTACAGGCAGCCAAGGAGATTCAGCAAGTACATGTATCACAATTTTAAATTATTCACAGGGATTATCACATTGAAAAAGAGAAAAAAAAACAATAGACTTCTATAGAGAAATAAATAGAAGAATATTGTATACAGACCCATATAACAACTTGAGACGAATGTACCATTGATGTTGGTGAGCAAAATACAATAAAACATCCACAAAAGAATTTCAACTGCTATAACCCAGATGAATACATTTCGGAATACTTTCTTGGGACTCAGTACAATATAATACAGAATTCGGAATGGACCAAGTTAAATAATAAAACATTGAATATACATATATATGTACACTTTAATAAATGCTATTTTAAAATAATATCTTCAGCACCAAAACTTGAAAACAAGTAAATATAACATTATGAGATGAAAAATTCAACAAGTACTATGACTAGAACAAATTAGGACAAAAATCGTTCCAGAAGGATTGCTAAATGACATTCGGATAAGAAGGCTTAAATTGGATTTACATAATGTTATCATTGGCATTACGAGAAGGGGAAGGTTTGATCACTCTTGAGGGGGAACTCGCAATGTGTGTGCCAGAGTCACAAAGCTCTGCTAAGGAGGAGCATAACCACACCCCACCCCTTCATCACCCCACATTTGAAAATCAAGATGTGAAATGATGCATTCTTGAACATTTTGACATCATATCACTGACTCATGATTGTGAATCAGTGGCACACTTCTAATATAAGAAATGTCAGTCTCTAACATAGTCCTACACGAGAAGGGTGAAAAGCATTTTGTAGATCAATATTTCGACATATATTTATTGAGGTCATCATCAGGAAACTGGATCATCATTCCTGATGACATGAACAAATATATGTTGAAATATTGATCTACAAAATGCTTTTCACTAATATTTATCCATATCATCATCAGGAAACTGGATCATCATCGTTCCTAATGATGACATGAATAAATATATGTCAAAATATTGACCTTTTTGCTACTATTTTCGGAGTCACATTTCTCCCGTATTATGCCAAGTTAATCAGTGGATCCCAGCACTAACATAGTCATGACTCTCTACCCATGCCAGGTATCAGACTCGGCCAATATGAGTGTAGAAGGACAGACTCATGGGACATTAAGCATGATCTAACGGTCAGTCTGTCTGTCTGTACTTCAGTCAAACACGCACATTAATAAACTTATCTTCTCAACAGACAAAATTCATTTCAGCAATTTGAAATTACGAGCTATTCATGAACTGTACAAACTGATCACATGGTACTTCGGAGCTCATTCCATTGAATCTCACAAGGCACCTAATGTATGCCGAGTTCGGACAACCAATTAAATAACAGATTAAATTAAATGATTTTTATATGGATAATTTCAAATGTGTATCGGTATTTATCTTTCAAGCGGGACAACTTTTGGAATTTTGACTTTATGTGGAATAAACATATACTGTTCAGCATAAAAGTGTGACAATGCTACACTGAAACTTACCCACTGGATCAAGGCAGCGATCCACACTTATGAAAGAGATGGAATATTTGATATTCCAGGCGATTTCAAATTTGAGAACAATCTGCCAATATCTCCATAGCAGGCACAAGGCCTGAATTACTTTTTGTTCATAATTGAATATCAGCCATGACACCTATATAGTGTTATCATAGGTACATAGCAAAAAGGCCAGACAATGTTAATTGAAAACCAGATATGACAATTAAATAGTGTTACCATAGGGACATGGAATGTAAGCCAGACAAGGTTTCTTCAGGAAGTTACTGGGATTCATTACATTGGTGCTGGTGTTGAGGTCACGTACTCCCAAGGTTGGCAGACCCAGTCGGGGCAGGGGAGGTCTGGGAGGGGGCACCGCTGAAGAGCGCTCTATCTTCTTGAATCTGAAAACAAATAAATGACGTCATCATTCCACAGAAAATCCAGTACCTGAAAGCCAACCTCTTATCACTGACAACTGTAGATTAAGCGCAGAGTGCCGGTACTATCATTTTGAAACATATAATTGGCTCTGACTAGATCACATTCCACAATGTCAAAATCAGTATTTGACATTAAACTTACATGGTGCAGTCAGGCTTATAATACACGTAGCTCATGTATTGTGCTGCAAATCCTTAAGAAAATAGTGTCGGCTCCTGTTCACAATGCATTCCTTTGATAGTAAATTCAACTTACCCAAAGTTGCCCCATGTATTTTCCAATCCGTTATCTACATAGCCATCCCACAGTGATACAGTACCATTTCCAATGTTCCCAGTTCCAACACAATACATGAATAAACTAATGTATGGTAATGTGGTTAACTAACTCAGGATTTAGAGCAAAAGTTATAGAGCACTGATCTGTTATTGAGAAAACAGTCTGTGAATCCCATATTTTACAGCATTTTTGGTGAAATTAAGATGTTTTATAGCAGTGAATACTCATGATAACTGGAAAATGATGTATTCAAATATTATGACATAGAACCTCAGTCCAGGTTTATACATGTAAGTAAAAAAGTCTCACTCACCGAACTTTGCCTGGGTCTTCGGTGGAATCTGATGATCCAGAGGGGCCAAGATCACCGAAGGAGTAGGACTTAGTGGCGAAGGTTTTGCGTTTACTGCTAATGGGTGGTTCTTGTTCCGCACTATGTGAGGAAGAAATACTGGCACTACGATCTCGCCAGAGGTTCTCAGATTCCAGAGTGAGCTGGTCATCGGCTGATATCGTAGCATTAGAGTCGCTGTTACTGAGTGACGGCGATGTCAAACTGGGTTGAGCGGGGGTGATCGGGCTGGTTAACGCATACCTCAGGTTTACCTTCATGTGATTTCCAAGCTACGGAAAGACAAGAGAAGGGAAAATATTCGAGTTTCATCTTCAGTACTGTGTAAATGTCATTTTATCTAATATGTATGATAATGAGGTTTGATAGCATTGAAAACCTTTCTGAAATCAATGCAAACAGCAAAGTGATTTATCGGGTGGCTACATGGAACCAGCCTCAAAGTGCGAAATTCAATTAAGTTTGAAGGCACATAAAGTGCCACACACGACAGGTATAAATGCACTTTTATTACCACGTATATCATACGTCTTAGTACAGTTCAAGAGGAATAGAGATGGAGAGTTCTGTGCAAGTCAGTAAGTGTAAACCAAGCAACTGACCTCATATAAGCCTGTCTGGAGAACTTGAAATCCCACTTTGACAGATAATGATGTGCCTACAGGGCAAGTCCTGAAAAACACAAGGAAGTGCAGAACAGATCATGAATGGCATACTTATTGTGAATGGTATAGTTATTTGTAACTGTCACCGTTAAAATTTATACCTAAATTATCACAAAACCTGCTACTTTTTAATGCTAAATTATCGTAAAGGTGAGTATTTAAAATTGTAGGGCGTTTATTGTGCGTTTTAAAACAAATGGACAAAATAACAACACTAAAGCATGACAATATCTCCTTTCATCTCGGACAGTTAGAGCTGTGACGGACAGTTAGAGCTGTGACGGACAGTTAGAGCTGTGACGGACAGTTAGAGCTGTGATGGACAGTTAGAGCTGTGATGTCGCAGCCTGCTTACGATTTCAGTCAACTGTTCAAACTATGCCTGGCATCATGTCAGCGTCAGCAAGTTTGAATTCCACACAGATGGTAGAATCTTTCAAAACAGTTCCCAAAGTCAAAGGCTACAACTTGGAATGGTTTTCCAATACTATGAAAACGTAACATACGTCGATATAATACCATGCGAAGCAATCGTAATCAGGCTGCGACATTACGTGTCAAGAGGTCACAGCTTCAATACATCTTTCAACACCTCAGTGTTATTGTGTCTTAAACCCACTTCAGTGATATTATTCCAGAAAAAAAGCAACACAAATTTGTTCTTTGGACCACTACATGGTATCTTTGAATGCAAAGGGTGTGGAAGCATCTTTACGATTAATCTTCAAATGCCACATCATCCTTTTTTTCTTGTCATCCATCCTCTCTGACCCCCTTCCCCCCATCTTATTTGACCTACATAAATACTTATTGTCTTGGAGTCACAATATATATGCAGTTGTATTACTTTAACCTGTAATTGTTATAAATATCTGGAGAGGAAATGCAGTTGTATTATGAATTTACCCAAGTTCCACAAATGGGTCATGGCAGATGACGGATTTCATCAGATTCTTCACATTCCTACTCGATTCTGAAAAGAAAAGAAAAAACTACAGTGAGGTCTAGGAATCCTATTCTGGGGGATGGGGGGATTTGATTTAATGGCAAACTCTAGTTATTTCACTCATATGGTGACAGCCAGTTTGATTGGTGAAGGAAGCCAGTGTACCAGGAGAGAACCACCTCCCATCGGCAAGTAACAGGCAAACTTTCACACATGCACCAGCGGGGCTCAAAAACAGCGGTGTAAGGCTAGGGATCATCGGCGATGTGACTTTGACCACTCTGCCACCGAGGCCCCCTCGATCCCATTGGGTACTACATTAAAGGTCCATTTGAAAAATGGAAGGTTGACCAGTACAAGACGATTAGGTACATGTAATCTATTTGTTACAGAAGATAAGGTAATTGTAATCTACTCTAATGGTGCCACAGTAAACATATTCACCATACAGAAGGGTTTCAGAATAAACTTCTATTCAATGAAGCTACACAGCTTTTCAAAATGGCATTTCAATGTTGCATAAACTATAAAGACAACGATGGGACTACTCCGTCATTTGGTAGCAAAGAGGAATACAAAGCCGAATGACACCAATACCAGATGCGATGGTCAGTATCGAGGAAGCCAAAGCCAAAGTTAATTGGCAAAGTCAAGAGTTAATAACTGAAACTTTGAAACCCTTTCACTTTGAAGAAACAGGTGGAAATAGCTGGTGGAAAGCCACAGCTTTGTATGGCGGGGGGAAGGCGTCCTTTGAACACACATGTATCAGACAGCTCAGATGGCATTATATTGATGCTTTGGATGCTTTTCAGGGAAGAAGTCAGTCTTGATAGTTGCTGGTTCAAGAGAGATTGTGTCTGGCAAGATTATGTGTAAGTGAAACCAAGATACCTCATGGCATATAGGTCGGGACTAATATGTCTCAAACACATTGAACATTCGCATATTGCTCGGGATCCTCCCACATTCTTTTCCCGTCACAATTTCTGACACTGTAAATTTGCAGTAAATCTCCTGGGTGAGTGTGTGAATATGATTTAATGTCGCCTTCAACTATATTTCAGTCATATCACAACGTTTGGGTCCTATTTATTTTCACACCCGGAACTCCACTGGTAAGGTCCTATTCCTTTTCACACCCCAGACGGTAAAAGGTCAATTTCCTAGGATGCCGGTTACACCTACCCGTTATCTTGCGTATGGCGATCACATAGTGAGCAGGCTACAAAATAGTGCCTTTGATAATCGAGCAATTCGGTCACATTTTATTGTGAAATGAAGTTAATTTGAACCATGAGAACATAATATATTCAAATTATATCTAGCCCCAGAACTCGCCAGCTGCATTAAGTTCCGCCAATATGCAAATAGCCGTGAACGGGAGATTGGTTCGGCCAAAAATTGATGTGTGAACATGATCCCGTTTCTGGTTCCAGAAATCCACTTTCGCAGCTCGAGACTTCTGTGGCTAGATTGTCTCTGTCAGCTATATGACTGACCATGATCTCGTGCAGTGGCCAGGCCTCTCTCAGGACTCCAGTACAGCTTCAGAGACAAGAAATCTTGTAAACCATTAGAAATGCTATAGGTCACTGCAAAACTGCAAAAGATACATCAGATATTACCATTATTCCAGATTATAGGGCCAACCTTAAAAAAATGTTTGTTGGGCATAACCCGATCCAATCTCAGAAATTTGGGTAGGTTGAAAATATATATTTTTTTTAATACAGGTCACTCAAATTTACAGGAAGTAGCTATGTTTTAGCATGCAATTTGAAAAACAATGAAAGCTCGTTTGAAAAACGGGCGAAGAGCATTTCCCCAGACAATTTTGTAACACATAATTTGGTACTCACAGGGTTTTAGATCTCTCCAATTTGGGCACACTCCCTATTAGGGGTGGCAATTTTTTTTAGGACAGGACAGTGTGTGGGGCACATGGAGGATGAGCAATCAGGAATCATCACTGGTAGAAGTACCTCTGAGAAGGGGTTTCTTCACCAATGGGTGAAACCCAGTGTGAGGCAACACCAACTTTATTTTGCGCTTAATAGGCCCACCAACATTAAACAAGAACCCAAGTGGCTTCAATATACGCCCGTATATCTGGAATTACATTGGTTCAAATTTCAAGGTTGTTTAAAAGCCTTGATTCCAATTGATCTAGCAATCCAGAGAAGGTCTACAATTTTTTGCTTATGAGAATGTAACATATATCACATCTTATATTGAATGATAAACTAGAATGAGCTTAACTCTTGGTAACTAGTTGACCTTGAAGCAAGAGCCGAGAGCTCACATATCCCACACTGAAATCGACAATAATCAAACACAAGAAAATAGTAGTTTTCCTGCAAATGGATTCCTTTCAGACGAGAGAATTTTTCATGAAGGAAGAAGGAAGTGATGAAGTAAACCTTTGTTCTTGAGTTTATAAACAGGTGTGAAGTTCATAAAGGACTCCTCTCCCCGTTAAATTAGTAAATGTATGGGGAACCAATCCATACCTTGAAACTAGAGCTATCGCATGGACAACAAATGTTAATGGATGAATGGACATAATGCATCATCACATTACATGACCTCGTCTTCGACAGGCATATGAAAATGTGACTTTTAATGATTTCTTGATTTTGGGGTCACAGTGACCTTGACCTTTGACCTTGACCTCAATTTTGGTACACAACACATCGTCTTCCCTCAATCTATCAATGCACACAAAAAATCCTGATTTTTAATGATTTCCTGATTTTGGGGTCACAGTGACCTTGACCTAAATTTTGGTACATGACAAACCGTCTCCCCTCAATTTCTCAATGTACACAAAAAATCATGATTTTTAACAATTTCACGATTTTGGGGTCACAGTGACCTTAACCTTTGACTTTGAACTACATTTTGGTATGTGACACATTGTGTCCACCTAATATATCTACTGACACAAAAACAAATATTTTTAATAATTTCCTAATATATTTCGCTATTAGTTCCAGCATCTTAAGCATTGAACAAAGTTACAAACAGCTTCATATGCACAGTATATATACAAGGCATAATGTGACCTAGCCAATACACATTTATGAATAGTGAGCTAGTAAATTATATTAGTCAAGTTGGATGGATATTAAAATGCCGTCACTTTCAGAAATTATTAAATGTTAAGCGATGACCTGTCAGCGATCTACAAATAGTGTGATTCAGGTGTTACAATACACACTCCACAATTGTTGTAACTCGCATGGGAATATACAATTATGAAACATGTGAGTTACATTTGTAGGATTCCATCAATTCTGATGTGGATTGCCAAGAAAATTATACCTTTTTTATCTTAAAATGACAGTCCTTATCCAAACTTCATGACATGTAGAAATATTCAATATAGGTGCATACCCACTATATCACCATACTTTATTCATTTGTGCAGTTTACTTAGTTCTTGCCAGATAAGAAGATTATGTATTGTTTTCATCAATTAGAGTGTGTATTGTATTACCTGAATCTCACCATTTGTAGATCGCTGTCAGGTCATTGCTTAACATTTAACAAATTTCTGAAAATGACAGCAAGACATAATTTACTGGCTCACCTATTCATAAATGTGTATTGGCTAAGATCACATTATGCCTTGTATATACTGTGCGTATGGAGCTGTTTGTAACTTTGCTCACTGCTGAAGATACTATAACTAACAGTGAAATATACAGAATGAAATTGTCATCCCTACTTGGAGTTGCTTTTCTTCTCTATTATTGGAAAATCATCAGTGGTTCCAATGGATTACTTCAATTAGATATACATGTAAAAATTTCCCAGGTGGGTTGTGCCATATAGGGCGTAAATTAAAAAAGTGTTTGTTTCGGGTAACGCGACCGACCCATCAAAATCGTGCCGACTGAAAAGTTTTTTTTACCATTAATCCATCATTTCACCTTCCGTTTTTTTCTTTTTTATAAATCGTTTCACCTTCCGTTTTGTATGCCCAGCAGTGTCCGACCGACCTCCGTCCGCGTGTTGTCTAACAAGAGCGGAAGCGAAGTACACGCATGCTTGTGAATTCGTTTCGGTAGCCATGATGTGTAATGTTGAAAGTTACCAGCTAGCCAAAAATTAGGGTTCCCGAAAGACGGCTCGGGTTTGCGGGGGGCACAGCATGGTGGTGTTGTGTATCACAGTTCGTGAGAAAAATGACATAATCACTAAAAACTCGCTCCAAGAATGCTTCCTGGAGTCGACGTGGGAGGAAGTGTTGGAGAAAATGTACGAGAAACCCCACGATAGCGTCACCGTAAGCGTGTCTGCCGGTAACAATGTTGGGAGCGAGTGGTTCCATCCAGTCTCTAATATTTTTCCTCCGTCCATGGACTGTGATTATGATTTATTTTCCATGATTTATTTACAATTGATATTCCGTCACATTAGTGCTCACATATGCTGATTTATTTACATTTGGTAATCCATCTTTTTAGTGTTCATATATAAAGATCTGAGAACTGTAATTTATCCAGAAACAGTTTATCTGTTTGTGTTCCATCCATGGACTGTGATTTCAGGACATTGAGTTCTTAACCCTTCATATTGTGCGAATCTAGTCCTTAGTTCATTCCAGGTGGAATGTGCTCGCCGTCAATCCCATGCACATCTGAATACCTCAGTGTGTGCCAGTGTCGGCTATCGTCTCGATACATGAGATATTTTCAATGTTTGATCAAGTGTTGCTTATTGGTCTTGATGAGGAATTAAATTGAAATCACGAATGCTTATGAATCACTGTCTTGTGGCTAGTTTATAATTGCATTATTCAAATGACGTCCTCCAATTTACATGTATTCCCGACATGTATGTGTATCTCCCATTTACATGTACAAGTTACAAAAAAAAAAACAAACAAACAAAAAAAAAAAACGACCGACCGACCCAACTTCCATGACAGAGGGTCCGTTACCCCAAACAAACACTTTTTTAATTTTGGCCTAGCAGGTATGTATTAGTTTCACTTCAAAAATCTTTCTACTTTTTCAGTTCAACAAATAATTATCAGCATTTGTAATTATGCTGTCAAAATGCAACAGTATGTTCAACAGCATTAACCGAGTGATAATTTGGGATTTTATTCATTGAAAACTGGTCAGAATGCATCCCCAGACATCTGGAAGCCCAAGCCTTCACAGCCACTGGAGATAAAGAAATGGACTTGGGAACAGGATCAAATTATTATATCAGTAATGGAGAGAGAAATGACACAAATTCTGGAAATGAAGTGTTTACTTTGTTGACATAAGGGGTGTACTAGTCCACTTATGTAAATTGCATTATGCAATAAGTCAACCATTACAGGTTTTATTACCAGAAAAGTCAACATACAGGCCTGACAGGTAAAGCAGAATATAATGGCCTGACTTCAAGCTCACTTGAATCCTTAAATTCTCCATACTGACCATCCACTCCTGCAGCCTAGACTAAGATATATTTAGCTGACTTTACCCTATGCCACATGATTATGCCAGCACTAACAGCACCATTGTCCTTTCAATCCATTTTAAAACCATACTGTTAATAAAATTAGTAATTGAAAAAAAAAAGAATGTATAAGGAGATATAAATCAAACATTATGTTGATGGGCTGCAAAATCCGTATGAGAGGTGGTCCTTCAATTTCAATAAAAAAAAAACAACTTTCAGGCCTTTGTCTGACAATAATAAACTTCATAAACAGATTAAATGCCAATAAATTGTGCTAAAAACATTTACTGTCTTTCGTGCCATCCAATGATAAACAATATCACAAACCTACATGATGCAGCAAAATCCTCAGATGTGGCCTGGGGAATGTAGATATTGGACTCAAGTCGTGAGAATTTCATATATTTAAAAAAATGGCCATTTGGCTCACAAGAGATGTAAGTTATAACACTGGGAATGCTATGATCATGTTCAGCAAAACAGAATTACTTTTCCCTGATTAAGAAGCAAATTTCCATTTTTGTGAAAAGAAAATCTTATTTTGAAATACAAAAATGAGTCTCCATGATTCGTCAACACCACCAAAATCTTGTCAGTTCTTTGCCTATCTTGCAAGATCATTATACCCGAATTACATGGAAATCGAACACGTTGTTCAGAAGATATGATGTTACACATGTTTACCTGCATTCATGTCTATAGCAGGCCTTGCTTTTCGTCGAAATTCACGGGTATCCAAACGGATACCCGCAATTTCAGTTTACGGGTATCTACCAGTATCCACTGAAGTGACGAAAAATTGAAGTGTGGAGATTAAAGTGGAATAAACATTTATGTACTCTTTTCATGTTTACTGTTGTTAATAGGATAATTGATTCTCACATCATGTTGTTCCCCACCGCTGTGTAGCCATTCGATTCACTGAGCTGATATTTGACCGTTCAATCAACTGTCAATTTTACTGTGATCGGATGAGTGGATAAACTTTCTCTTGAGCAACCACAATAACATGCAGCATGATTTATGAAATTGTGTCAAGGATTGTCTCCTTGAATTAATTTAATTTGGAGCTGTAATTTGGAGTCACTTGAAAATTTTTGATTTAAGGTTATGGACCTTGATTATATTCTCATTATGGACTAAAAAATAGCTCGGTCTCTCACTATGAATGTCACGGGTCACCAGCTCAGCTTCCGACTTCATTCATTACGAATGTTTATACTTAAGCGCTGCATATATAGTAATACCATCTTCATGACACCTAGCATATAACTTAAATATGTTGATGAATTGAACAAACACACAATATGAACTTAAAATTGAGTGATGTAAGTCAAGAAATTACGAACAATTCCAATGAACACACATTTAAGAAGTTCACCACAGCACTAACTTCAGGGATTATAATGAGTTAATTTCGTGTTTTCGTCGTTCTGTATGAAGACAAAACCATCCTTTACATTATCTGGCCATCCGTTGTGAGCCTGTACAGATATTGTCTTTCCTTTCGACATTTTCAAGCAGATTGGAATCAAGCCCTCTCGTGTCCTCCATGTTTACCGTTTGTAAACATCGACCATAACACGATAGTTTCTGCAATTGCATTCTCCTATGCACGGTTGTTTGTGTAAATGCCCGTAGCTACAGATGATACGACGAAAATCGCCCAGTACAAGAGAATGCACGCAGCTGCCATAATTCGTCGCCCACTTAGACGTCGTAAAAATATGAACTTCCGCCATTTGTAAAGCCTGCGGTCGATGATTTCTAGGTAAACTGTCGTTTATTAAAGCCGAATATGGTTTTTTTGATAGACAAAATTTTCCCCAGACATTATTTTACGGGTATCCAAACAGATTCCCGTGAAGCGAATGAACGGGTATCTCCACGGGTATCGGATACCCGGATACCCGTCGAAACGCAAGGCCTGTATAGTGCCATCTAGTGATGACCAAATGCCACGAAAAACAAGCGGGTGAAATCTAAAGCTCTAGGGAGATGGCACATAAAAGTTTAATGGAAAAAACTTTAATCGTGATAATGGTTATTGAGGTTTTGATATTAAGTCAGATAAATGAGATTTTTCATTTAAATGGCAATTTGATTCGCACGGAAAGCGAATTATCATGTCGGCAATCCTATATTTATGCTTGGCAACCTAGAATCGAACAGTTTTTAAATATTTCTCCAAGCGAATCTGTGAATTTTCATTTCACAAAAAACTTTTTTTTTTGAGACGCAAAAAACTTGCCTTTATAATTATGCCAGCTACACCAAAACCTTTTCAGCACATTGACTATCCTTCAAGACCATTGCAATAAAATTTCAAAGAAATCGGACAAGCCGTTCAGATGAAATCGTCAGAGAAAGGTTTACCTATGCTCTGACTACAACGCCACCTAGTGGTGAGCAGCGGGTATCGAAACACAACCAGACAAATTTCCCAGGCCTAAAGAGATAGTACACCAAGTCTGCCCCAAAAATATTTAACGGTTTCAGAGATATTCACGTTTAAAGTCGCGGCGGCGGCGGCGGATCCGGCGGAGCCGTTTCTCATGAAAACATAAGAGCATCCACTTTGTGGAAATGCTCTAATTATTTTGGCAGATAGGTCATTAAAAACATTTGAGTGGAGGGTATTCTGGTGGGTAGGTAGGGTTATGCGCAATCAACATAATTGTTAATGATGGCCTAGCTTCTCAACCATCAGGGATGCTCACAAATTCTAAACCTTCCCCATCTGTATCTTGGGAGCATTATAGCTCTAATTTGTTTTCTGTGGGTAGCTGGAGTGTTGATCAGCAGAAAACGTGGAAAAAGGGGTCTTCGAACTAGATTTTTCTGTTTATAGCCGCAAACATCACCATGTCAGGTGTCTTTTTGCGAAAATCATGAAAAATAAATTTTCTGCACAACAAGGCAAAGAAGTCCAAGCACATGGATATGTATTCACAAGTGTTGTTCATTTTATGGAGAAACTTCATTGGATCTTAGAAACACCAGATATTTGAATATAAATGCTTAAATTTTATATCAATTTTACATTTGATCAACTGTAAGATGGTGGAAATTTCATTTTCAGACTATGAAACCGTCTTCAAAATCGAAAATCCAGTGACCTAGGCTGATATTTTGAACGATGTTCCTTGCTATGAGATCATTTTATCAATGGAATAATACGAAGCTGCGCATCTGAAAACCCCTCGGCTCTGGGCGCCAGCCATTCATAATGTATTCAATTTAAAACAAGACTTCAGGAACACCAAGCAGTCAAGTAACAAATATACAGATTATGAAAAATTTTGCCATTAGAAATGGCCTCAAACGTTTCCGTCCAATCAGAGAAACCGGTATTCATTACATAAGTCTGTTGATGCATCGACGATGTATACCAAATTTTACATCGAACATTTGAAAATTATCTGAGATAGAGATCCCTAATGATTTCGCATAAATTAAAGATGGCCGCCCATCCTTCCCACCACTCAGAGAAACTGATGTGGTTATTCATTGCAAGTCTCTTGATACATAGATTCTGTATACCAAGTTTCATATAGAACACTGAAATGGTATCAAAGATAAACATCATTAAAGATTTTGCATAAATTAAAGATGGCCACCAAGGTTTCCGCCCAAGCAGAAAAACCAGAACTGTCTATTGATACATCGATGATGTATACCAAATTTTACATCGAGCACTGGAACCGTATCAGAGATATAGATCATTAATGATTTCGCATAAATTAAAGATGGCCGCCCATCCTTCCCGCCACTCAGAGGAACCGATGTGGTTATTCATTGCAAGTCTCTTGATACATCGATGCTGGATACCAAGTTTCATATAGAACACTGAAATGGTATCAAAGATATATATCATTGAAGATTTTGCATAAATTAAAGATGGCCGCCAAGGTTCCGCCCAATCAGAAACGCCAGAACTGTCGTAAGTCTATTGATGCTTCGATGATATATACCAAATTTTACATCGAGCACTCGAACAGTATCAGAGATAGAGATCATTAATGATTTTCCATAAATTAAAGATGGCCGCCCATCCTTCCCGCCACTCAGAGGAACTGATGTGGCTATACATTGCAGATCTCTTGATACATCGATGCTGTATACCAAGTTTCGTATAGAACACTTGAGTGGTATCAGAGATATATATCATTGAAGATTTTGCATAAATTAAAGATGGCCGCCAAGGTTTTCACCGAATCAGGGAAACTGGTTTGGTCATTCCTTTGAAGTTTCTTGATGCATCGATGATCTATACCAAGTTTCACACTGAACAGAGAAATGATACCTAAGATACATAAGATTAATGATTTCGCATAAATTAAATATGGCCGCCAAAGTTTCCAACCAATCAGGTCCAGATTCAATAGAGTTCTGGGTCATGAGCATATGGATGTGCAGTGCAAGTTTGGGGTGCCTAGGGTAAGTCGTTCTAAAGATATCTTGGTAACAAGAAAGCTGTGATGGTTTCGCATAAATTAAAGATGGCCGCCAAAGTTTCTAACCAATCAGGTCCAGATTCAATAGGGTTCTGGGTCACAAGCATACAGATGTGCACTGCAAGTTTCGTGTGCCTAGGGTAAGTCGTTCTGAAGATATCTTGGTAACGAGAAAGGTGTGGTGGACAGACGGACAGACAGACGGACGGACGGACAGACGGACAGCCGTACATGACGACGACAATACCCTTCGGCCAAATTTTGGCCGAGGGGTAAAAAGCGGGGTCTTTAATCTACTTTTTTAATAAAAAGCTTTAAAAGTCCTTAGCCCCATAGTTTTCTAAGATTTGGGAAGTCGTTACCTTCCCTGACAATGTCTCTTATCAGAAAAGTTATTACAGAAGAAATAACTCCGAGTAATGATATCGCCAATGTTCATTAAAGCATGAACCATCTTAAATGACTACTCTCACCTTTTTCTCTGTTCAAGAAAACTGGAACAAGAAGCTGATACAATGAACGGAGGTTTCCTGAATGATATCTTTGGTAATCTGAAAGCACAGAGAGATACAAGCACAATTAGTAAACATGCACCAGGTATTCTTGGTTGAGACAAGCCACACATTTCAAATTACATACCCTATTTCTTCTAATTATTCAGACGGCAAAACTGAACTTCAGGCTACTGTGAAGAGAAATTCTGCAAACATTCTACAAATTTCAGCAGCTATCTTTTAAGTCTTTAGAATAAATAACATATACATGCCACAGAATTTAGTCTCAGTTGACACAGCCTCGGTTTTTTTCTGCTTTTAATTCTAGAAATGCTGTTCGAAAAATGAGAAGAAATAGGGTAGCCTGAAGCGCATACAGATATATAATTTAACAAATGGTAAAGCGATCCAAATATACGATCATCTTCCAATTTACAATCAACCCCAGTTTTTCCTGAGATTTACGATCGGATCTTCTAAATGAATTACGATTACGTATATCCGAATCCAGAATTGCACAATCTAATTGAAATATGATGACATGCAGTCGAGATAGCTAGAATATACAGAATTAGTATTCGCGAATGTATGACAATTGTGCATCTCACCCAAACCATAATACTTTTGTGGGTGAGATTTCGGAATAACTTTTTATAATGTTGAGATACACAACTATGATACTGAAACCGTAACCTGAAATCCAAATCTGATTTACATAAAGTAATATGTTTGATATATGAATATATTCAGATATTCCAATTAATTATGCTCACTTGATCAAATACTTGATGTCACAGAGGTAAGATCTTACATTAAATTGCATTTACATGGCCCAGAATTTGTGATACTATTGAAAATCCAGCGTATACATTAATTCCTTTAATAATTCAATCCCAGTGAAATTTCCCACCACATAATCTGGATGTGATCAAATTATTAGGACAGGAAGTTGATAAAATGGTTCAAAATTATGGATATAATCCATTATTTCTTCATTATTACAAAGATTTTAGAGAATGATTGAATTTATTAGAACAGCCGATTGAATTTTGTCCTCAAAATAGGGGGTGATGTTATGTTGATTGAATTATTAGAAGGATACCATTACTGTAGTTTATCATGAGAATATAGAACTGACTGGGTCGAATAAAACTTAAAATCTGTATTCATGTAATTGAGAGACCGTATCTTAGAAATCAATGACAATGCACATTATAAATATATAAATCACAGTTCTCTGATTGAATGACTGGGAAGTGTGTTAACATATTAAAAACAAGAGACTGAGATGGCAGTGATGTTTTCATACGTACAAATAAGTTGTGACCACTTTATTGGCATTTTCCATGTTCTCCAAAGTTGAAGGGCCATAGCTCCATGTCAAATGTGCAGCTAATGAGAGATCCTGAAATTAAAGAATTAATACAAAATTTGTTTAGTCCTGAATGAATAGCTTTCAAAAATAAGTAACTCATTTTGATGAGTTCATTTATTGCAATTTAATTCAGCAAAACAACTGATAAAGATGTCAAGTCTATCGCTATGGATACTGGAACCCAAAGATTCAAACTTGGTCAGTTGTCATTTCTTCTGGAAATTTTACCAGTTGAATTTTCTCCCTCTAATCCCTTCCAAATCCTACAAGCTGTCAGTTGTTTCAATTACAGCTGAAGAGGGGCCCTGGTGATCAAAGCCCCATTAAAACAGAGATCCTTGCAAGATAGTCTCATCATTGAGGTTACAAGATTAAGCAGTGGTAATCATATTTCAGCAATAAATCATAAGCCTTTTTTTACACCTGGTTTTACTGAGCTGTGGCTTATCAACAATATATCCACAGATATCCATGCCATGGTATATGAAAAAAATTATGTACTAAAATACATCATGAGGTAAGCCTTCCCCCAACAATCCTCAAACCATGAAAATTACATGTGACCACCCAGAAATCTGGATACGTGTTGTATTTCGATAAACATTACACATGTTACGTACAGATGATTTATGCTGCCTGGCAGTCCCTTGGAGGTTAAATTGGTACAACATAGAATACTTCTCCCCAGGTTTGAGACTGAACTCCAGAATCCTCTCCCCCACTACAGTGGCTATGGAACTCTGGTGACTCTTCCCGGATGATGTACTGTCAAGACAAAAACATAATGTTTCTCAGCAGGTATGTATCAAAGGAACTGCATGAAGTCTATATTAAAAAAGTTATCATGCAGTGATATGATCTGACCACTCCCCCACTTATCCCAGTCCCAAACCAAACACACACGATTAATGTTTGCAAAGGGCAACAAATCTTCATACACAAATAGTGCTCACAGCTCCATACTAGCCTTGGTTTATCAGGGCACAAACTGTCTTCAAAAAGAGGGTTGGGTATTTATAAATAGACACAAGATGTCCTTGAATTTGAATTTAATCCAAACTGTTTCATGGGAGTGGGTTATTGATTGAATGACCTATGTACATTAGGCAAAATGACCGAGCTACCGGTACTTGACAATGATGCTACTATCCATTTGTGGTCATATTGGATCACTCATGAAACTAACATCTCTTAAGTCAGAAGACAACAGTTGCCCAATAAACCATGCCAGTAGAGATCTATGTACAGTCATTAAACTGGTGGATGAAGATGTCGACAAAATAGTGCCAGGTGGACTGAAAGGTGTAAAGGTTTTTATATGCCTGCCAGTGCCCAATAGGCAGACATATCATGTGATGTCGATTTCTGTCCATCCATCTGTCTCTCCGTTCATGTCCGGTCAATATCTTTTAAGTTTTCTATCTACAGTTCCAATTTTTTGTGAGTGGATAACTCAGAGGTGGACGATGCGTCGCATACCAAAATGGAGGTCAAGGTCAAAGGTCAATAGCCTAAATATCAGGAAATCATTGAACTGGTCATGTCCGGTCTACATCTGTAACAGTTTCTATCCACTTTCACAATTCTTTATTGAGTGGAGTGAGTGAGTAGGATTTAACGTCGTTTTCAACATTTGTTTAGTCATATCACAACGGTGCCTACATGTGCCACGACACGAGAGTGTCCACAGTTCCTATTATCCTGGACACTGATCAGCCCAGAGATATTTTATATACTTTGAATAATGATAGAAATATTGGTCTATCGACATCGCTTGGTTTAATTTGAAGTAGTTTGTCTACTAGAAGCTTTTAAAAAGTTGGAAACCCAAGCCGAGCTTAATTCCGACATGCAAATCTGAATCACTTATCTTTCCTTGAATATAACATCACGTCAAAAATGAACATAACAAGTACTGACGTCTGGCCTGGTAGTCTGATGTGATGTCACAAACAAGCGTCAAACAAGGGTAGGTAAGTTTATTAAATTGACCGGACTTCAGATATAAACTTTGGAGCAATTTTCTCAAGCTACTAAAGACAAAATACTTTAAATAAAACAAAACGAAGTAAACAGACTGATAGTTCCAACAACAGGTAAGTTCCAACATCAGGTAACACATGAAGAACACAAATGGGAAATTTTGAACCACAATGGACGTCATAACCCAAGGGAGATAATCAGCATCACATTCAGCTGTCTGAATTTTTCTTGAAACACGTTTTATCCAACTCATCTTCCATCAACAAAGCTATGTTTTACTCTATCGTGAAACACATAGCAAAGAATATAAACAACACTTTTATGGATGTTTTCGGATGCTGTTCACTTTTAACCATAAAATTTTATGGACAGATGAAATGTTTCAGACTGTCACGGACAAGTCATACCATGTTTTCTTTGAGCTGTGACAGCACTCTGTTTCTTCTGGTGATCGTGTTGTCCAGTGACAGGAGCTGGGCAGTATTATACAGTCGTGAACACAAACTGGTGCCGTTGTACTGTTCCACACTGAAACAGAACAAGTATAACAAATACAAAGGATAGCCCATATACTTAATAATCACAGTAGTAGTCAAGTAATCATGATAAGTTTGAACAATCGGAGCTTAATATAGGCAGGATAATTTGGGGAATTTGCTACTGAAGTGAGTTTTTAAGTGATCAACCTCGCCACCAGGGGTCGCTCTCCGGTCCCTAATTGCTCCGACGAACCCCTGGGCCCATAATCCATTGAAAAATTCATTTAAGTATCTTCTTCCGGTTACATTGGAACATACCCAATTCCTTATGAAACGTCAGTCATGAGTCACTTGCATGGCCAGCGTCATGACGTCTTGACATCATAATAGAAAATATTTCGCAAGACTGCATATTGTGTACATCATCACGCAGACGCCGAGACATCAGCATGATCTCCAGAGAGATGCCCTCGTTATGTTCTGAATTCTAGGGTTTTGTGTGCTAGCCAATGATCGATCATACGGCTGAGCCCGGTCCCAGAGCCTAGTACCGTATTTCATGAAACCTCACTTGACTTGACTTTTTCAAGGGCGATTTTCGCACTTGACCAAGTGCACTTCAAAAAAATCTCAAGTTGTGTTTCACCAAACGTTTTTGGCCGCACTTGGTCAAGTGATGTTTGAAGTGACCTTTTTGGAACTCTTTTGTGCGGTTTGGTAATAAATAGTACCCCCGCAGAATCAAGTGTATGTTCAAAATACTTGATGCACCGGAGCCGATCGGTAGAATTCCAGGAGTCAAATAAATATGTTTGTGCCATTTTCGGATCTATGAGATGAAGGAGGATGCCCATACATGCGTTATGGTGCATGGACACACGAAAAAAACCTTATTTTTCGACACCATCTCCCTTCATATTGGTCATTTCAAGTACGTTTTTATTTCAAGTGCGGTTTTCAAGGGAGGTCCGACCACACTTGAACTCAAGTGCGATTTTAGGTTCAAGTGAACTTTCATGAAAAGCAAAAACTCAAGTCAAGGGAGGTTTTCAAGTGCACTTCAACTTTCAAGTGCGAAAATTGCCTCAAGTGAGGTTTCATGAAATCGGCCCCAGGACCGGATAGCTGTGGTTTTGATAATCTAAATCTAATAAATCTTATCACCCTCTAAAATCACACATATAATTAAGAAACAATGGATGATTATGGGACTATTTCTTCAAAACTAGCTGTTCCAACAACTTTGATCACCCCCTGATTTGTCATGTAAAATTTCCATTCCCGTAACTGAATTATTAGAGGATCTACCTTTTGCAGTTTATTTCTCTTTCATTTGCAATTTCATTTACTACCCAGCATTCCTTGCATTTGGAGGAGAGCAATCGCTCTCGCATGCAATCGCTCATCGAAATCGTATCTAAGGTACACTGTTTTTCACGCAAATACATTCAGCAGAGTAAATATAGCAATAAGTAGGCTGTGTCTGCTAACAGCATTATTGTTAAATGAACTGACAGATGGTGTTAATCTTACTAACTCTTCCACTGAAATCACTGTGAGAAGAAAAACTGAAATGTCTTTAATTCTAATCCGCAACGATCGCCGTCAATTCCAGTCCGGTCATCATTTCTTTGCTTGTTTGACAAGCGGTGGTCTCCTGCACAGGCTATTCCTATAGCTTGGGATTGTGCAATGTTTACCATGTGCGTGGAGAGCAGACAAGAATGGCGTGGCAACTCTGTAGTCCGTAGGATGTCAATACTCTTGGGCAATATTGAACTGTGACTTGTCTGATCATTCACCAACTATTTTCTCATTCACTTAAATACTATCGGCTGATGATTTTCGAGAACATTTACATACACTGCTCTTCGCTAATATAATATACTGTGGCTATGATATGATCTTTGAAAATAGCATCGAGCAACTTTTCTCTTCGTTTATTTTAAACCATTATATGTCGAACAACTATAAATGTGGCAATAGTTGTAGCCTCTGATGACAATTTAATAATTCCTCATGTAAATGGCTACCGGTTCTCCTTTTCTAAAATAATGACAACTGTTCAAGCCCCTTTTGACCTTCAATTAAAGGTTACACAAAATGGTCTCAAAATCGCTACTTTTTTGTGCTAACTTGTTGTAGAGGTGATTATATAGACTTGTTTTACATTTTTGTATGTTTTCTAACTGCCCAAGGTTAGAAATAGCAGCAGTAAAGTGCGACAATTTCATGCCCCTTTCAAAACGGCGAAAGCTGTGACCGCTTGACCTGTGACGTCACAACCTGATTACGATCTCGCTCAAATGCCTGTTGTGATGTCAAAATGTCAGCGACATCACGCTAGAACTCCCACAGTTGGGTGAATCTTTCGTAACAACACCCGACGTCATATACTATGACGTTTAGGGCGCAATCGTAATCAGGTTGATACGTCATGCACCAGAGGTCACGGCTCCAATACGCTTTCCCCCACAGGTGTGCTATTCGTGTCCTAAACCCCACTTCGACGACATTATTCGAGAAAAAAATACTAATTTGTTGTTTGGAACACTACTGGGTATGTTTTAATGCAAAGTAGTATAGAGTCATTTGGTATAACCTTTAAATGTTCAATCTACTGTAACCAATGGTTTGAAAATTCTTCATCACTTTTGATATCACTTGTTTAAATTGAAATAGAATATTTTATTTTCATTAATTTTTCATTCAAAAATAAATGGACTTACTTAATGAGAAATATAATATGGTAGGTTGAACAAAACAAAGTCACTCCCCTCCCAAAATTTGGGAGAGCGATTTCTAGCTCTCGTATCAGCTCTCCTCGGTTAATTTAGGTACACTTTTTATAGCTCAACACAAAAGACAAGGACTGACACAGAATATATGTTTCACCATGAGGTGGAAGGATTGTTACTGCTTTGAAGAGTTTGATAAACTGATACAAAGGAAATATTATCAAGATTATGCAATCCTTAGAAAATCAAGGCATTCAAGTTCTTTAACAGAGAAACAAAGAGCTAATATACCAATCTACAAGTGTTTTTTTTTAATTTTCTTTGAGGGATTTACATTTTCATGAATAGAATTTATTCATTTTCTTCATTTTCGTATACAATTTGTTTGCAATTTAATAATTAATAATAAATAATTATAGCATCTATAGCATGTGTATTTAAAAAATTAAGGTCATGTTAAACAACCAATTAAGTGACAATGTCCTTTTGAACGTAGGTTGTGGGCAGTGAACAGCTTCAAACTGAGTCTCATTGAAAGTGTCAGCTGCCAAGTGATTTCATGCGATGCCATTTTTGGAAAATAAAGCAATTGAAAGTACAGTCATATGATGATTTTTTTTCGGAAGGCTACAGGTGAAATCTGTGTGTAAACAAATATTGACATTTGTAACGATTCTCTTTTATTTTCTGTAAATGCTATGTCTTCTTTCAGCTAAACCAGCTGAAAACTATCAATTCATCCAGCCTATATGGGAACTGCTCACTGCCCTCTAAGCATTATATATTTTTTCGATATAGATGTGAATGCAATGTCATCACAACTGACATCTTGTGACAAGGTTTCCACAAAAGAAATTTGGAAATTGGGCCAATCTAATTTTATCCTCAGACACACGGTCAGATGAACAGTCAAATGAATTGACATGGCCAGTCGAAATTCAATTCCAAAGTCATAAACAAGCCACTTCGGGGCATCAAGCAAAACCAGTGGTGTTGTCCTGTTATTTTAGCCTATATTGCAGTGATATACATGTCATTTTGAATCTACAGTTCGATTACATACCTGACAGTAAAAGATTATGTCTACCAGCCACAGAGAGCAGTTTTGTCTGTAAGCTTGGTGGCTGAAGGACTTCCATAGAATGACTAACTGCATGGAGAAAATAGAAACAAATATAAATGAGCAACACAAAGGAATATAAATGAGCCGTGAACAAGTCTTTGAGCCATCAATATAAATGAACACCTTTAAATAGTTAAACAAAGGTCTTGTTCACCATCATTTGCAAGATTGTGTAAAAATGTGTTACAATCAGGCATTATGAACAACATCTGGATCTGAATATCCAAATGCATGTCATGTACATTTGGTCCTAGATTTTTTGCCTCAGTTTTGAACAAAAATGCTATAGATCTACAAATTAGCACCAGATAAACAGATATTTGTGATAATATTTTCTTTGAGTACATTGTTCCTCACTAAGTATGCTGAATTTAAAAAATCTTCGAAATTTGTGATCTAAATGCATTGTATGAAAAGTTGACAAATGATAATATCAACACAAGAAAAGTCAAGTCACAACAAGGGAGACAACATCCAATATTAGAAAATGGATTATCTCCCCCTGATTGTGAATTCATATTCAGCCTGGAAGCATGTCACTTCAGGATTATTACTTACACCTGCAACTAGATTTGAATGTGTTAGTTTTATGGCATATTGACGGGGCACAGAAAAAGAAATGAAGGGTAGATAACTCACAAGCTAGTTTGGTAACAACCTTATCGTCGAGCAGTATCCTGTCATTGGGTTCCATGACCATGTCTAAATTTTCCAGAACTTTACTACCTGGTTTGTTTACTTTGTCTGTGAGCCATGTGGTCACTGTTAGACAGACTTTACTACAAGAATCAGGCAGAGAATTCAGAGTGACACAACCAGGGAGCACGTAGCTTGTATCATCTAGAAATGTTCCATTCGATTCCTACAACAACAAGAAGTTTAAGTTAGTCTTTAAAGGTGAACTGCAAAGCTTTTAATTTGATCTAAATTGTTGCTTATATAGATCTTGTCTTATGTGACATAACTATTATACGTTTTTGGGGCAAATATAGTTTGCAAAATTGTACTAATAACAATATTTAAGTTATCCTGTTATAAATCCGTCTTGAAAACTTGCATCGCTTGTCTTTCTTGGTTTGTAGAACGTTATGACGTTATAGTGGTCCCCTTCATTCAAGTTTTATTCAAATGTGACGTCATGCTACGTCGGATGAATGAACGAGGACCACTATAACGTCATGACATTCCAAAAACAACGGGAGGCAAGCGATGACATTTTTAAAAGTTCTGGCTCTCGGTATATATACCCAAAATAAAACAATAACCCACAGAATTATTACCACACATAATTTCAACAACTATAGAAGTTCCTTTTTTATGACATTTTAACAGAACATTGGAAAGCTTTTCAGTTCACCTTTAAGCATATATGAAAAATTATAGAATAACACAATATTGATACAACTGATAATACATTGCATTAATTGTCATGATGTCAACATGCTTTCTGATTTGCCAATATTCAACAAAGAATAGCACCTTGACATGTCTGACCATGTCTTTCCTCTATGTACAAGGTCACAGGACATACTGAATATGACTGTCTCAAAGGCTAATTAAGCTTATACAATGTATGTTTTGTTACAACCACCCAGATAACATGATCGAGCATCACAGCTAAATGTCGAGGAGTTAACTTCTAGCCATCCCTGCAAGCCAGTGTATCGCTCAATCCGAAACGATCAATACCCGGGCTTGGTTAGTGATCAAAGTGGTAGGGCATTATAGTGATTTAAAAAAGACTCCTATTTGCTAGTGATCACTAAACCCTGAGGTTGGGAACTTGGGGGTTTGCTGGACTCCTGCAAGTAATGAGAACTCATTCAAATCACCAAAATGATCCAGGTATTAATAAAATTGCAAGGATTTCGGATTTATCTGGACTTGAGAAGATGGCTTTCAGTTTCAACATGCTACTCCAAATAATTCTGTCGATGATTGACAGTTAATCTGCTACACCACAATCAAGGTTAGCCAGTTCCTGGTCAGAAAGCACACATATCAGTTTTCTTGAGTAAAAAGAGATAACCTACTATGCAGGGCAATAGGGATCATCAGGGGGTTCGTTGTAAGAGGAAGGGGTAACTAGGGGGTTGCTTCAGTCTGAAAATGGCATGTATGAGAAAAATAAAATAGCTGTTAACACTGTAACAGAATAAGAATGAAATGGATCTTGTTAAAATTTGGGCTGACAATAAAGGGAAATTATTCATTCATAAATATACAAGAGTCAAGTGTTATAGAACAGCCTAATATTTAAAAAAAAAAAAAATTCACTGGGATGAGGGCGTGCCACCCCGAGTTAACTCCAATTTGCGTTTTTTGAAGGGAGAGAAATCTGACACCATCCAGACAATCTGTCATGAATTATCCATTCTGTGGCTGAATGGTCATTGGAAGTTCAGACTAGGCATTGGTAGTCAAGAATGTAACGTACATTCAAGGCTATTTCCCCGCCTGGTCAATTCCCATCAGTGAGTCTATCTGACAATCTGATTTTCAGGTGGTCTAATACCTTCGGCAATAAGCTCAAAATTACTGTCATCGAGTAATTTGATTATGAAATTAGTAATGTGACCCATCAATCTTGATCTACCCTATTTCTTCTAAATTTTCGAACAGCATTTTTCAACTTAAAAGCAGAAAAAAACCATCTTTATCTCAACTGATGCTAAATACTGTGGCATGGATATGTTATTCATCCCAAGAACTGAAAAGATAGCTGGTGAAATTTGTAGAATGTTAGTAGAATTTCTCTCCACAGTTGTCTGAAGTTAATTTTTACTGTCTGAAGAAATAGGGTAATTTATCCCAGTTCAAATACATATAAGAATTTTTTTCAGTATCTTCAAACATGAAAATTCCATCAGAATTACGAGGCCTGGTTCCCCCTGTCACATGCGGACTCCATGTGGGAAAATACAGCGTATAAGACCTGAATTTGTCTGTGTGAGCGAAAGACAATGCGAACCACTCTTGCATCACAACCACATACCAAAAACTGCATCATATTTATGGTTTCTACTGACCTGCCTCTGAAAGCAGACCGGCCTATTGTTTTTTGTTTTTTTGTTTTTGTTTTCAAATTTGTTGGTTGTTGAAACACTGACTGTGACGAAATTAGCATAAATTATAAAAAAAAATGTACGAACCATTCTAGAATTACATATACACTGATTATCCACGCCTTCCACAAAACTCAGACACGGAGAACAGGACACAGCCCCCTGGCCCTTTCGGTCCGCCCCAGGCGTTCCCACTTTTGTCGGCGGCAGGGAGCTCCGCTGGGATTCCGTCGGTGTCAAACAGGCGTGGATGCACAGCTGTCGGATTCGAAATTTCCACTCTTCGGCGGCTTTTTCGGGATTATCTGCAATGTACGATGCTAAAACTGCGATGCCAACTTTTTGACCTACGTGTATCTTTTGTAAAACATTGAAATTTTTCAGATCTATACTTGTAAAAATGTCATTTTGGAGGAAAATCAGTCTCAGTTTCGTGGAATCGTCTAACTTGTCCTCCATTTTGAAACATCAATATTTTCCGCGGAAGTGTCACGAATATTATACCGCCAGGCCTTTTCATTGGTCGAAAATCGCATTTAGCTTGCAACAACAACAACGATGGCGCACATGAGTCTCAACCATTATTTACAAACAGTGAGTTGTAAGCACTATGGGGTTCTGTAATTGTCTAATAGAAGAATTCTGTTGATTCTCAACTCTTTTGGTTATCTCCACGGCGCTATAAAATAGTGTTTGATCTTTACAAATTACACACGAGATAAACACAAAACAGATCGACTCGGAGGCATCACCTGGTGACCAGTTTTCGCCACAAGGGAGCGTCAGCCAAGTTTGCATATCTTAATAAGAAAATTCAATTGGCCGTTGATGTTTGAAGACTGATTGCAGACAGATCAGCTCCTCCCAGCGGTCAGACTGGTTGCCTAACTCGATAAAAATAATGGACAGAAAATTGGATGGGGTTTTATTGCCAGATAATATAGGCCTAGCTAAGATTCATAGCGTCTCCCTTCCCTCACCGCTATGCCGACGACGAATACATTTCCCTGGTGGTAACTCGAACATCGATGGCGCACTCATTATTACCTTCGCGCCCTATTGGACCTTCATTAACTTGAGAAAATGGGCCGTCATGAATAAAAATACAGAAATGGCAGACGAGCTGGCCCTTCGTTGGTCATATATTAATTACACACATAAAAATTATCCCTATGGAGCCTCAAAATCACCTGAAATCGAGGGTCTAGAAGATGGGCATTTCCGTCATTATTGACCCCGTGTATACAGGGGATGATCACAACATCGATTATTGTATTTTTATTCATGGCGGCCCATTTTCTCAAGTTAATGAAGGTCCAATAGGGCGCAAAGGTAATAATAAGTGCGCCATGGAGATGTTCGAGTTACCACCAGGGAAATGTATTTGTCGTCGGCATAGCAGTGAGGGAAGGGAGACGCTATGAATCTTAGCTAATATAGGCCTAGCTGAGCGACCCATGCATGCAGCGTAGGGTCCTGGACTGTGATAGTCAAGTACCAAGACTCTGATCTGTTTATCAGAGTCATGCCGCGTAATCTCCCATGTGTCAACGAGGTAGATAAACAACATCGGAAACAGACCAGAAAATTGCATTCACTCGCCCCAAATCCCAACTATCGTAACATATGGTCCTATCGGTTTAGAATGCCACCAATATTATTAGTTACAAACACTTACTTGCACTCGAAATGCGGCAAAGAACAGAATGTATCGAGACCGACGAAGAAGGCTGCCATCCCAATTTTCTTGTCTCAAGTTCGCTGACAAGGTTCGAGTCTTTTCACACAAGGGCAAAATGCGATCCAGTAAAATTGCAAGACAAGGGGTGCACTCCAGAGATTCTACGTTTCGGCAAGGAATGGACCATGGGTCCGCTTTTTGGCCACCAATGGCTACGAAACTATGGAGGACAACCAAGACTCGTTACAAGACTCGTACCTTGTCAGCAAACTTGAGGAGACAAGTCTTCTTCGTCGGTCTCGATACATTCTGTTCTCTGCCGTATTTCGAGTGCAAGTAAGTGTTTGTAACTTCTAATATTGGTGGCATTCTAAACTGATAGGACCATATGTTATGATAGTCGGGATTTGAGGCGAGTGAATGTAATTTTCTGGTCTGTTTCTGACGTTGTTTATCTACCTCGTTGACACATGAGAGATCACGCGGCATGACTCAGAGTCTTGGTACTTGACTAGGACTGTGCGTGAGAGAGCAATGCATAGTGACAGAATGAATCACTTGTCTAATCAGGCATCCTCCATAGACTCTAGCAGGGCCGTAGCCAGGATGTACTGAGGGGTGGTTCACCTTCACTCCAAAAGGGCACATCAGGGGGTTCGCTGTTTGGGAAATGGGGCAAATAGGGGGTTCGCTTCAGTGTTTGAAAAGGGCAATCATATGAGAAAAATATATAACATTTCCAAAAGGGGGGATTCGCCCGAACCTAGAAAACCCCCCTTGGCTACGGGCCTGTCTAGTTGGCTATTGCCTCAGACAGTCTGTATGTATTCCCGTTGCCCGAATTTCAGATATTATTGATTTCAGAAATTTTTGATGTACAGAGATTAATTTTTCAAGAAAAACGGACACCAGACCATGTTGCAGGATATAAATTTTACCACAGTTCTGGTAGTTGACACCAGATGGAACAGCTGATGTATTGTTCTCTGCTCTCGTTTAGTGAGAGTTAGTTGTCCGAGGGAATAGCTCATTTTGGGGCCATTTCACCCTGTACCTCTTCAGGAGAGTGACATTATCGTCACTTTCATCTACTAAAATATTAAAAACCCAAATCGGTTATATCAGAAGCAAATCAACCAGAAATGTGTTAAATTAGATTAACGGAGACCAGCTGGAATACAGTGACCACTGCCTCCCTTTTTATATACCCGTCAATTTCAGGGCCAGAGCCAGGATTTACTGAGGGGTGGTTCGCCTTCACTCCAAAAGGGCACATCGGGGGGTTCGCTGTATGGGAAATGGGGCAAATAGGGGGTTCGCTTCGGTTTGAAAAGGGCATTTATATGAGAAAAATATATGATATTTCCGAAAGGGGAGTTCGCCCGAACCCAGAAAACCCCCCTTGGCTACGGGCCTGAATTTTATGGGACGTACATCATGGTATATGAAGATGTGAATGTGACCTTTTCAACCCGATTTGATGTTTTTCCAGAGTTATTCCCCTTGAATGTTGAAAAAACTACTACCATCAGCTACATTTTCTTGTGAAAGAGATTTTGCTGGATTCTTTCCAAATTTGACACATTTATGATTATCCTCACCATGTGAAGATGTGCATGTGACCTTTTTGGTCAGATCTAATAGTTACACTCCTTGAATGTAAAAAAAAAAATCTACTTCCTCAGGTACCTTTTCTTGTGAACGCATCTCGTCAAAGAGGTTTCTCTGGATTCTCTCTAAATTGTTACACGTTATTGTCACCATGTGAATTTATGCATGTGACCTTTTCGACCCGATCCATCATTAACTCCTGAGTTACACCCCTTGTATGTCAAAAACCTATATCCATCAGCTACCTTTTTCTTGTGAACGCAACGCAGTAAAGAGGTTTTGCTGGATTCTTTCCAAATTTACTCACGCATTTCATCACCATGTGAAGATGTGCATGTGACCTTTTCGATCCGATCCGATGTTTTCTTTTTAGTTATGCCCCTTAAATTTGAAAACACTGCTATATCAGTTACTTTTTCCTGTGAACGCAAGACAACAAAGACATTTGCTGGATTCTGTCCAAATTTGGCACACATTATCGTTACCATGTGAAGAGGTGCATGTGATCTTTTCTACCCAATCGGACATTTCCTCTGAGTTATGCTCCTTGATCTAGCTTTTGAACACAATTCCTCACAGAGTTTTTGCTGGAATCTCCATACATTACCGTCACCATTTCGTCACCATGTGAAGATGTGCATGTGACCTTTTCGACCAGATCTAATGTTTTCTCCAGAGTTATGCCCCTTGAATGTTGAAAAAAAAACCAACTGGTTCATCAGCTACCTGTTCTTGTGAACGTATCTCGTCAAAGAGGTTTTGCTGGATTCTCTCTAAATTTGTCACACATTATTGTCACCATGTGAAGATGTGCATGTGACCTTTTCTACCCGATCCAATGTTATGGATCTGAGTTATGCTCTTTGATAATCCAAAAAAAAAATTGCTTCTATCTGCTGCCTTCTCTAGTTTTTTTAACACAATTCTTCAGAGTTTTTGCTGGAATCTCCATACATTTAATTACCATCAGCATTTGAAGATGTGCACCTTATCTTTTCGACCCTAACCAATTTCTTTTTCCTCAGTTATGCTCCTTGATTGTTGAAAAAACACTTCCATCTCATATTCTTTTTCCTGAACACAAATTATGAGAGGTCATGTATGATTCTTGAAGCATCATCAACTAGTGTATAATTTCTTCAACATAAGGATGGAGCCTGATTTTTCCGAAACTTTTTATCATCATAATGTGCTGTTTGATTTCATGGAACATTCAGTTTGTAATAGAAACCTATTACTATCACATCATTGATCAGCTGATCTGATGATCATCTCCTTCCCCTTATTGCACATAACCATATTTATCTCCTAGGATATTCTCCCATTTTTTCCGTTTCATGGTTTAGCCATGTTGTAAATATATACTGTGCATGTTTAAGGGTGTATCTTGAGTTTAATTGAAGTCTTGTTAATATAACATAATATGATGTGATGTAGATGCATAATACAATTGCATGTGACATGTTCATGCACATTCAAAACAAAAACTGAGTGATTCATCATCGGAGATGAGCTGTTGCTGGAATTCAAATATACTCTGCCTATGAAATGTACATAATTAATCTCACCCATGATTCCTCTCATGCCTACCCTGCATCCCATCTTTCGTTTGTAGAGATTTTGCAGGAGGCAAGTGGTGTAATCAGTTTGATGAATGCCAATGGTCCAATCTGATGTTACACCATTTTAGTTGATTTGCTTCTGGTTATAAGCTTATCTATATATTTTCTGAAAGAGCGTGACTATACCGTTATTTCAAGGCACAGAACAGAAAGTTGAAATTCAAATATTCTCCTCCAAATTTGCTTTGATTTTACTAGAAAACATCAAAATTTTCCACAGTACGGTACTTAATTTGCATGATCAGAAATTACCAGCGTGACCTGTTTTGACCTGAATCAGACTCTGCAATACACCTATACAGGGAGTTAATTCCACCACCTCAGTTAACAGACGGGGAACTTGCCTGGGTCAGTCTGTTGCCATGTATGTATGGCTTACTGTTATGCAAGCTTTACAAAATATTACGCTATCTGATTGATAGTTGCAGGGCTCGAAATTGCCACAAGCCTGGCAGCCCGTGGCTGGTGAATTTAGAACTTCTCTGGTTGAATATAGTTCTAAAGCTAGCTAACCAGCCCCACTGGCTGGTTATAATTAAAGAATTTCACCTTTGTATAATGGAATATACCAGCCCGATGGTCTGATAAAGTTGTATGGTAAATTCATGCCCTGAGTTGAATTAATTTCTGCTGCCTTTATGCTTTGGTTAATGTGTGTTGAAGAAATAAATATCATTACTTTTATCCTGCCTATTTCAGTTGGAAGAAGCTCTGGCTGATAAAGATGGGCAGGGAGCAGCAGTAAGTACTCAAATGTTTCCGTATAATAGAATTGTCTCCTTTCATTTCTTCTGCTCATCTTCCATTGACTTTCTGTTGTCGTCATTGAAGAGTCGCCACTACACATACTTACATATTTATGTTTAGATGCATCACAAAAGTCATCCTCGGAACCAGGTAGGCTCTCATAAATGTCAGATGCAATGACCTGGCCCACAGTGACATTCTCCACTCCGGGTCTTAACCAAGCCATGTAACCTTTGATGGAGAATGAAACTGTGAGCAACTGCTTTCCCAGCATGAAGCAATAAATGAATGCTTACTTGCGTAATTTTTTTTTTTTTTTCAGAATTTTTGTTAAAGTCATCTAGATTTCTTGAACAAGCTATGTTTGTTCTTTATATACAACAGGTTAATCAAATATTGATTTCTGACACACCATGCAAGATGGATATGGAATTTCTATTTATCTGATTTATTTACAACATAGTTTGTTGATTTATAAGTTTTGAAATGTTTTGTTTTGGCAGGAATTGTTGTCTTTTAAACATCCCCATGTGGCCAACCATCGACTCCAGCTGGAGAAACCAGAATCTCAGTGTCAGAGGTTTCTTGATCCACCTTATGATGAAATGGTAGCAGCTCATCTCAGGTGTGTGGGAGAGTGACTGCATGTATCATCGGTTCCTTATGAGCTTGATGTTGGGGGGAGATGCAGACTTTTCAACTCTCACGTATTCAGCGCGAGACTCGGGCATTTGGGATCTGTATCATGCTCTCATGCAGCTACATTGTATATCAAAATCTCATGCATTTTCATGAAAATATTTCTAAAATAACGAACAATCATTCAAAATTGCTCCAGTTTGCGAAAAAGGAGTCTGTAATTTAAAACAATTCCTGGACTTGGGTAGAGAGTTTTCATTTATAGGCTCCATGATAGGCGAAATGTATACATGATAAAGCTGTATGAAAACAAAAATGTGAAAAATTGTATAAAATGATGCCTAGAATTTCACAGTTATTGGAGGCTCGTATCTCCTGGGCAAATATACACAAATCTCATGCCTTGGCAAGATTAAATGTTGAGATGTCTGAAAGGGTGACAGTTTTGGAAATTGATAGTTTTGGGGCAATCAAGTACTGGTATTACATATAAATGGAGTTTGGGGAGGGGGTAAAAAAAGTATGGATTTTTATCTTTGTACGACAGTTTAAAAATTTCATTCACATTATATGCACATGCATGATATAAAGATGTATATATATTACCATATTTAAGGAAATTGAATTTTCATTCAGCAGATTATCATATGTGTTACTATGTACTAATGAGAATGTATATTTGACTATTTCAGATGTTGCTGGGCTGTCAGTAATAATGACTTTATGGAGGCTTATGGATGTCAGGCTGTCGTCACACAATATCCTTGTTGTAAACTGGCCTCTCACCAGTGCATGTATTTTGTTATATCTGTTTTCTCCACACACAAGATTTGGTCAATTCAAACCTTGCATGTATATACGGTTATTGTCACTTGATTGGTTGTTTAGCATGACCTTGATTTTTTAAATACACATGCTAGATGCTATAATTATTTATTATTAATTATTTAATTGCAAACCAATTGTATACGAATATGAAGAAAATGAGTAAGTTTTACTCATGCAAATGTAAATCCCGGCAGTATTGCGCTTTGTAGAGCCACGTGCCTGCAGTCAGTCGACCATATTTCCCGGCTGAATCTGTACCGTGATGCCGACATTCGCTTCATTCAGTATCCATCAAACTTGAATTAAAAAGTGAAATGTCAAGCGATGTCAAAGATTGAAAATACATCAAAACTAAACATCTAAATTTCACATAACTTGTACAAGCCAAGTTTTGCAATCATGATTGGGTTGTATTTTTGTAAAGTACATAATTGACCAATTGTAAAGTACATAATTGACCAAAATTGACTGGTCTACAACTTCACTCGAGAGATGTCAATGCGCCTGACGCTGCAATGAGACCAGGCTGCATATTTTATCTTCGTCTGCTCCATAAAGTTGACTCCTCATTGATTATAAACAATAAATTTTCATAGTTGGAAGAGTAATGGAAAATCATACTTTAGAAAAAGGCATATTATTTATACATATTTCTATATTAACAACTTGCATTAACATTCATTGAAAATTTAGCCAGAGGATAATGTACATAGGCCTGTCCTGAAGGAATTTTATGAGACCTGAAATTAAATACGAGGTAACCTACAGAAATGGATTTTGGAAAAAATTAACAGGAGATAAATAGCACTCAAGAAATTTGCTTAAAATATTTAACATTGGGTGAATGTGACCATCCAAAATATTTGGTAGTTTTCAGTGATAATCTGCAGAGGCTGTGTTTGGTGCACACGAGGGCATGTTTCCTGCTTCGATCCTTTGATGTTTTGAACAATTACTGCTTGATTTCTCCCACCGATTTCATTCGTGATATAGATTCCCATATGTCCAATGTTATTCACACTGATCTTGTGGTACGGTACATGTAAATCTCTTTGTTTTTATACTTCATTCGATGAAAACTTTAGCTGAAGACGCGCTGAAAAAATTGAGTTTTATTGAATTTGGATATTGGGTAGATGAAATTTTTTGTCAAAAACAACCCCTGCTCATAGTATAATATATTGACCATATTAAAACACACCAACAACATCCCGTGCTTGGTATGACTCCATTGCTCCAAAAAGAATTCCCATTACGGAATAAGTGGAGAAACTATTGTTGTTGAACTGTTTTACATGGGAGAGAACTTTGTTGCCAAACAGAGAAATGTTTATTAACAGTTATTTTGTGTCTTTGAAGTGCAGGGTTTCCATTATTACTGCACAGTGCATATATGGACAGAAGTGCTGTTGAAAGACTTCTTAGATCAGAAGTGCTGTTGAAAGACTTCTTAGATGAATGCAGTTGAACTGTTTTCTCGAGTTTGTGATATCGTTGCTATTGTCATCATAGAAAATAAAAAAAACTCTGAACTCCAGAATTCAAAATTCATTTATTTATGATAGTTGTAATATAAACGAAGAACTTCCAACATCCTCGCCCAAAGAAAAAACAACAGAGTATAAAAGAAAAAAAAAACACATTTTCCTATCGCCCTACCCACATTTGTGAAACAGGGTCGGGTTACGCCCAACACACATATTTTTAAGGATGGCCAATCAAGTGACAATGGCCTAATAATTTGAGTATGCTTCACCATAGTATAGTAAATCAGTAAATCAATGTGTTTACAATATATATAATACATATATAATACATATATATTGTTTTTGTCCATTTGATATATTTTCAGTTGCTGTATATGATGTTACATTGGTATGTCGGAGATAAAGAAATGTATTATATGCATCATCTGAAGTAGCAGTCAGACATCAGACTTGTCTGATCAAAAGTTAGCCTTGTCCGATCAAACGTCATCAATCTGCCCATGTTAATGTGTACATGTCTGATAAAAATTTGTTGAATGGCAAATTAGTTTGGCTGATTATTTTGGATTTACTCATTTCAGACCTTGTACGTGTATTTTATTCCTTAAAGAACATTAATGATAACAGATGTTTACCATATGTTTGAGTGTAAATCCCACATGTCATTTAGCCTGTTCATCAGGTGTATTGCAATGTTTGATCCAGGGGAGACAACCCTTTATGTGTGGACACAGGTTCTGCACACTGCCTTATTTTCCCTAACCAGCATCACAGCTTTCAACAAAGCATTTCAGAGCCAGAAAGATGAAAACTGGGCACTCCCTATAATGTATGTGGTCTGTCTGGACCTTCGAGTGTTTGCCAGCAATGTGAGTTACCCTTATTCCACTGCGGATATTTTGTTGTTGGAATTATTGCCTTAGAATTATAGTTCTATTAATCATTGGGATTGTTATTAAATACAAATTCCTTCTAATTTTTCGAACAGCATTTGGACTTTGGAGCAGAAGAAAACATCTTTATATCAACTGAGGCTAAATACTGTGGCATGGATATTTTATTTATCCCAAGAACTGAAAAGACAGCTAGTTAAATTTGTAGAATATTAACAGAATTTCTCTAAGCAGATGCATTAAGTTGAATTTTGCCGTCTGAATAATTAGAAGAAATAGGGTATATATTATGTTTATCGAGCAAAAAATAATAATTGAAATCCTTCAATAGAACTATTTACATACTTCCTTTACACACACAAGTTCCAGTTTGGTGACCAAGTGGTCTAAGGCGCTTCGCTGATGACCGCTAACCTCACACCACTGAACCGGCACAGGTTCGAACCCAGCTGGTCCATGTGTGAAAGTTTGTCAGTCACTTGCCGAAGGGCGGTGGTTCTCTCCGGGTACTCCGGCTTCCTCCACCAACCAAACTGACTGTCACCATATGAGTGAAACAAACTTGAGTGTAACATTAAGCCAAATCCCCCCACAAGTTTCAGATATCTTGAGAGATGAAACTAGTGTTGATGATGACAATGAAATCTATTTATGAATAGCTGAATGTTTGAGATGTGCTGATCTGTCGATTAGAATTTCTCCAGTCAATCAACAAGGGGGTGGGGGAGGATCAGTGGGGTGTAAACGACCCAACCGTATATTATTTTTGTATGTTGGACATCACATTACTCGGTTCTCTACTAAGTAAGCAAAAAATCAACCTTGTCTCAAGAAATGCTGGCGATGCCCATTATCAAGCCAAAGCCAGATATCAGATGGATTCATCTCTGATTATAACATCTTGGTATTGCGAGGTTGTTCTCTGAAGAGAGGTTTAACCAATGTTTGTGTTGTTGTTGTTGTCTTTCAGGCAGATCTCCAGGCAGTGAAGAAGGGTAAAGGCAAAGCTGGAGAGAGACTGGAGAAGGCTGCCGATCTGCTCATGGGCTGCTTTAGAGTGTGTGCCAGTGACAAGTATGTATATCTGTAGGAGGATTCCACCTAAGATTACAGGATGCCATGCTGATTGACTTGTATTCTTTTACAAACATCATTTGATTGAATTTAGTTCTAGATGGACATACCTTAGCTAATCACATTTTTCAAATTTCAGTGTTCATATTTGGTAAAAGCTCTAATAATTCAATCACAGGAAGTGAAATTGGGATGATTGAATTGCAATAGGGCGATTCATTTATTAGAGGCTAAAGCAGAAGTGAGCTAAAGCAGGCTGTGAGAACATATACTACAATCAATCTTCTAATAATTCAATCACCCAATTGAAATTCACTTACCCCAATTGTGCCGTGGACAAAATGTGATGACACCCTAAAATCATTAAAATAATGAAGAAATGTTGGATTAACCACATGATTTTCGACCATTTTGTCAACTTCCTGTTCTAATCAATTTGGTCACCTATTGGTTTCACTTCCAGTGATTGAATTATTAGAGGAGTGATCATATTCTCAATGATATACTCTCAAGGCGGTTCAAATACAGAACAGCCTAGAGCCATTATATACCCCTTCTCAAGGATGGCAGCAACATGTAGCTGTCACAGACTCATCAACTTGAGTATTATATTGAAGATGATAGAAGGACGATTGTAGTGCCAAAGAAAACTATTTATAAGAAGACCTTCACAATATGTATGATAAAAGGATAAATCTTTCGATTTGAGAAACCCAAGTTCAAAGGAATGTGATTATTTATGTGGTTTTTATATTGCCTGTAGGCCTAGATCTTGTAATTTTGAAGTTTCATCTGAGCACCTGGAATTCTCTGCCATGCTCACATCTCTGTCAAAATTTGGAATGATTTGACCTGTTTTCTTTCCTTCTGAATGTTTAGTCGCTCAGCTGTTGAAGATACAAAGAAATGGGGAATGTTAAACCTGATTAACCAGCTCTTCAAAATATATTTCAAGGTAAATAATATGTTCATACTCAGGGATGAATCCAGAGACTTTTCGGGGACACCAGTTGTTGTTGTTGCACGTAAATTTGATGTTGTTGTTGTTGTTGCTGCACCACAAACCTCAGAATCTCCGATGCCGTTGACTCGCTTATGGCAATCAAATGTGGAAGCAGCATAACTGCATAGGATAAGTCCTCTTATTCCTATTGGTGCTCATTCACCTTTCATTCTGCAACAGTTCTATCTGACGGTGATATATTTATTAGCATAGCGAAACACCTAGAAACGAGGTGATCTGCCAGAAAACAGTTGGAGCATCCTCTCCTGGGGCACTTTGCAATGTTTGGAAAAGTTCCGTGATCCGCCATCTTTTACAAACTCGCGGTTGAAAAGAAAAATATGTGAGGAAATACATCAGTAGGGCCCATACAGTGTCACGTCAATAAATTCGAGATTTCTCACCACGCTAATGTTGTTTACTGACTTTACTGCATGTTTTGTTTTGAGTAAAAAATATTTTACTTTGATTTGGGTGCGAGAATTTGGGCGCCCATACTGATATACCGGTAGCAAAACCTTCCTGGATACATCCCTGATACTAGTGAGTTCCTCTGATGTTATAGATTTGTTCATTATTCGTTGTTACCTGCCTGTTACAAATGTTACATGTGATCCTGCCGGACTGATAAAGATGTAGACAGTGTCAACCAACTACAACAAATTTAATAGACAAAGAAATGAAACCAGATAATGTTCTTCAACAAACAGGCTAGGACTAGTCATTTCAACAAGCATGCTAGGAGTCTAGTCACTTCAACGAGCATGATAGAACTGAAGTCTAGTCACTTGATCTTCAACAAGCATGTCATCAGACTAGTTACTTGTTCTTCAACAAACACGCTAGGAGACAAGTCACATGTTCTTACACAAGCTTGCTCGGAGACTAGTCACTTGTTCTTTAACAAGCTTGCTGGGAGACTAGTCACTTGTTCTTTAACAAGCAGGCTGGAAGACTAGTCACTTGTTCTTCAATTTGCACGCTAGGGGACTAGTCACTTGGTCTTAACAGTCCCGTGGATTGACCTGGGTTGTCATTGTACACACCTTGGTCATGGTATGAATTTAAGGGCCTCAGCTCCTCAGACAGCTTGTTGTTAGAAGTGGCTTAGTGTACTAGTACCGGTTGGGTTGCCACGGTAAAAAGGAATAATACCCAAATATGACTGAAATATTGTTGAAAGTTGCGTTAAATCATACTCTATTGTTCTTCAACAAGCTTGCTAGGAGATTGGTCACTTGTTCTTCAACAAGCAGGCTGGGAGTCTATTAACACTCAGTTTAGTTGAAATCTTGATAAGCCTACCGTAAAGACTCGCATAGTTCAATCACAGGACGTGCATTTCTCCTCTCAAATTATTGGTGATCAGATTTATTAGGGTGACTGATCATAATTCCAGGCAAATTTTGGGGGGTGATTGAATGTTAATAGGGTGCTTGAATTATTAGGGTATTTACCATACCGAATACATTGGATCACCATTAGTAGGAGGAAGAAAGATAAATGGTGCAAAATATCTCTTTCTGCGATCAGGAAAGCAATTCCATATTTTCATTTCCAAATATGGTAATATATTGCAGATTAACAAGTTACACCTGTGTAAACCATTGATTAGGGCCGTCGACAGCCTCGTCATAAAGGACAGATTCTCCTTGTCACAACTTATCACCTACAGGTAACCATAACGCCAGATTAATGTTAATGGAAAACATTGAACTGATAAAGGGAGAAAATCAAGCGACTTCACTCTTGTGTGGACATCTGGATTGATGTCTCTCGAAAACTCTTTTCATTTTTGCCGAGTTACAGGTGAACAACAGTTTAACCCGCACTGTTTATAAAAAGATTTATTTAAAAACTAGTGTGCATATCTATTACCCAATACCCAACCAATTAATACCTATTATATGTGTATATCTGTGGTATATAGCAGTAGAAAATTTATTATTCCTATCATAATAATTTACCTGTAATTCTACAAATAAGTATATAGGTGAATAAAACAGGATAAAAAAAGGCAATTGTCATATAGGACTTCAGGGTCATTGTTATCTTCATCTTTTTTTGTCAGGTATTACGTTGGTAGAAAAGCCATGTTTGACAGTGATTTTAAAGGTGGTGAGTATGACTTAAGTGTTATTTATTATGAGGAATGTTCTGGGGTCATTGGAGATTGTTCTGAACCAATACCCTTTGCTTTCCGCCCATTCGTAGGGAACATCAGTTATTGACCACATGATAATTTTTTTTCCTTTGGACTCTTTTATGGTGATAAAACAATTAGCCGGTTCTTCATTTTTTTCTCACCATTTTGAATTGGTCAATTTCTAGTTCTGGATGGTTGGCCGAATTGCTTGTTGTGAGATGAGGTCATATAATTTGATAGCTAGTTCTGTCCGGCTGTTAACATTTGTATTTGGGATATCTCTAGCATATACAATTTGACTGACCCTGATCTATTTTTTTTAGGATGAAATCTTATTACATTTTGTGATATCTTTTGTTGGATTATAGCTAAATATTGGTTTGCCCCATTCAGACTGTATGTAACTGGTGATAGCTCAGTTTATTGAAAATGACCATGACCTATTTTTTTCTGGATGTAATTTAATTCTTTATGTTATTTTATGAATGATCATAGCTAAACTCTCCAAAGTTTATGTCTCCAAAACATGTTCAGATTCTGCAGTCAATGTGTGTGCGGGCATATATAGTGAAAGACATAAGGCTCTTGTTCAGAAAAGTTGAAGGGGATTGCACATGCAGCTCTTTTCTTTTTGAATTCTGTAGCTGGCTTGTGTCCTGAAATGATGTTACGAGTACATGTATGCCCATTCGAAAAATATATACATGTAATCACAGAAGGTGTTATGGCCAAATAATAAAGCCATTGTCTGCTTTCTGCCAGACAGAAAAAGTGTGCAGAGAAATTTAAAACTTCTGGGGAGAGATATGCTGTTGCCATGTATTTTTTCTGAATATTTTTACCTTTTATTTCTTGAACATATTCCTACTGGTTGCTGAGATATCACACTTCAAATATTTTGGGGTACGAATTTGGTATGCAAATGGGCTTTGATGATATCATGCAGTGAAAAGATAATTAGATAGATAGATAAATAATGGTATATCTTCTTTTTAACAAACACTTGCGATTCTTTTTCTTTTGCACTCGATTAGCACTGTGTTTAGAGGTTAGTGAATAACATTTTGTGACTTAGTATAGTACCATAGTACAATGAAACTACATTTTATTTCAGGAACAGGAAATAGATTGGACTTGTCGCTCTTCAAATATTCCAGCATAAATTTCTCTCATTATCTGGAGTTCAATTGGTGACATCACCAAATCTCATTTGCTTAAAATCTATGAATATACACTTCAAACAGTGAACTACAATATCTCTGCAAGCATTTGGAGTATCAACATGTGGTAAATTGGCATCAGAATCATGAGTACTTTGTTCTTCTACAAGTGACCCCAGACCATTTGAGTTTCCCTTGAATATTTCACCCACTTCCTGTTCCAATAAATTTGATCACTTCATCATTTTTAGGGGGAAATAGCACATCCTATGACTGAATTATTATAGCCTTCATCATTCATCCTGCCTTTAGACTTCCCATTATTGTCCTGTTTCATCACCATTGGAACAAATATGCGTATATTAAAACTTGGAATAATGTTATTTCAGCGGAGGAGTACCTGGAGTTTGCCTTTTTGAAATGTCACAAGGATAGTAAGAAGAACAAGCGACTGATCCTTGTATACTTACTGCCAGTGAAAATGTTACTGGTGAGTGTTAACAGACAGCGGTCTTCTCTTAGTTACTACCTTACACTGTTTACTCTTCTCGGCTCATATGAACATTGGAGTATTATCTCACATCACTATGTCTGTCTGTCCATCTGTCTGTTAATTGTATCCCTGCGGTAGATACTTCATGTAGGAAGCTATTGTCAGAGTCTTTGTGCAGCTGAAAAGGCTCAAGTCTAGACATATTGTTGTCCCCAGACTTGGCTATTGTACGCATTGTCTCGTGATACTTACATGGAGTATGAACCATCCCTGCCTGAGTCATATCACAGTGATAAATTAAAAGAAGTTGAATAATGAGACTTAATGGTTCATGTACAATGACTACATGATATACAGTGATTTTTGTGTGTCATGGATAATTTTTCGTGGACACAGTTGTCAATTTTCCGTCTTTGGTACATGTAGATAAGAAAGGATAAGAATCAGTTGCAATTACAATGTCCCCTGATATTAATGGAGTTAGTGAATTTTATGCACAGGTCTTACAGGTTCTGATTGAAGAGGTCTGACATTTGGACTGGTGAATTTTATGCACAGGTCTTACAGGTCCTGATTGAAGAAGTCTGACATTTGGACTAGTGAATTTTGTGCACAGGTCTTACAGGTCCTGATTGAAGAGGTCTGACATTTGGACTAGAGAATTTTATGCACAGGTCTTACAGGTTCTGATTGAAGAGGTCTGACATTTGATTGCTATGCTACCTGTTCCTGACAATTTATGTGTATGTCAAAAACTTATATTCCAAAAGTCATTCTATTCTCGTGGGCATTACAAATGAACCTTTACAGAAACTCTGATTGGATGAATTGTCTTTAAATTTTCTCCACTGGCCAATGAAAATCCAGGATTTTATTTTGAAAATTTGAATTGACCAGTCAAACGCTCCTAAACTAGAAGATATCCCATGATGCACTGTTGTCATAGTGATCTTGAATTATTCACAATGTGATCGTTCTACAATTTGATAGGAAAGAAAAAGTAGTCCTCAACCACAGATTTCTACAGCTATGATGGAGTAGAACGTTGAACAATCCTGTCGAATTACCAGAGAACTTGAGTACTGCGAGAATGAAACACATATGCAGACTCACATTGGAGATATTTTTCCTCTGTTTTTATATGCCCACCAAAAGGCGGACGTATTATGTGATGGCGGTTTCCGTCCATCTGTCTGTCCGTCTGTCTGTCTGTCTGTCCCTCGTGTCCGGTCTATATGTGGGACCGTTTTCTATCTACAGTTCCAATTTTTGGTGAGTGGATACCCTACGGGGAGATGATGTGTCACATACCAAAATGAAGGTCGAGGTCAGAGGTTAAAGGTCACTGGCCTAAAAAAACAGGAAATCACTGAAGTGTTCGTGTCTGGTCTATATCTGTGATCGTTTTCTGTCCACAGTTGCAATTTTTTGGGAGTGGATACGCTAGGTGGAGACGATGTGTCGCGTACCAAAATTGAGGTAGAGATCAGAGGTCAAAGGTCACTGTTGCCTAAAATCAGGAAATCATTGATCATTGACAGTTTTCTATCTACAGTTCTAATTTTTGGTGAGTGAATGCCCTAGGGGGGGACGATGTGTTTCATACCAAAGGTCAGAGGTCAAAGGTCAGTGTGACCAAAAAATCAATCAGGAATTCATTAAAAATTTCTAATTGTTTGTGAGTGGATTCAATTGGGGGAAATGAAGTATCGCATACCAAAAAAATAGGTCAAGGTCAAAGGTCACTGTGACCCCAAAATCAGGAAATTATTAAAAATAACATTTTTTTGTGTCAGCAGATACATTATAGGGAGACGGTTTGTTATGTACCAAAATTTAAGTCAAGGTCACTGACTCCAGAATCAAGAAATCTTTGAAAATTACTTTTTTTGTGTCAGTAGATACATTAGGGGGACATGATGTGTCACGTGCCAAAATGTAGGTCAAGGCCAAACGTGAAGGTCACTGTGACCCCCAAAATCATGAAATTCATAAAAATCCTGATTTCATTTGTGTCCATTGATACATTGTTGGAAGACTATGTGTCGTGTATGGCAGAAAGAGAAAATAACAATGTGTAATTATTCCTTTTCATTTAAGCCGAATGGAGCTCTGGTGTGCAGCTGATAAATCCAATAAACCTCGCGCAGGCGGCGCATGGTAGTGCTGGATTCAAAGATGGATCTGTCTTAAGAACTTCAATGATTTGATAGTTGATGTTGTTGACAGAGTGACCGTGCGACCAGAAATGTCTTGGTGCAGGGTTATCACTGCGATTCCGAGTGTCGTTGAAGTGTTCTCGGATGCGCTCATGGAACGTGCGTTTGGTTTCTCCAACATATTGTTTGGAGCAGAGGGAGCACGTGATAAGGTAGATCACATTCTGAGTGCAGCAGTTGGCCATCAGGTTGACACGGTAGCGTAAACCAGTATGGCTGCTGGTGAAAAAACGCTTTTTGTTCAAGTTGGGACAATAGGCGCATTTCCGGTAGGTGCATGGAGTTATCAAGTTTGCGTAACTCATGCCACTGGTTCCCCTTTGGAGGGGGGGATAGTTGATTTTTGCCCTGACAAGTGTGTCTTTCAGGTTGTTGTTGCGACGAAAGGCGAGGAGAGGGGGGTCTCCGAAGGCATTCCTACAGGCTTCAGATGCTTGTAGTATTGGCCATTCATTCTTGACGATATTGTGGATCTTCAGAGCATATTGGCTGTATGGAAGGATGAGTGGAATCCTGTTGAAGGAGTTCTCCTTCGTGGTTTTTGGTTGGAGGAGGACGAAGCGATCTTGTTTGAGCGCCCGTTGGAGGCTGTCGTGTAAGAGTTTGACAGGATAGCCCCTAATTGTGTAAAACCGGGTCATTGCTTCTGCGTGAGTAAGGAAGTCAGTGGTGTCTGAACAAATCCTTCTGATGCGTAAGAATTGTCCATAGGGTCCAGCCTTCTTACAGTTAGAGGGATGGTCACTAGTGTAGTGGAGATAACTGTGAGTGTCCGTAGGCTTCGTGTATAGGTCAAATTTGATGCGGTGGTGAGCATGGTCAAAGATGACGCGAGTATCAAGGAAACAGACTGATTCACGTGAGTAATCGGCTGTGAACTTGATAGTGGGGTGTGCGTGATTCATGTAGTTGATGAATTCAAGCAGTGCTTGTTCGCTGTGTGGCCAAATCAGAAAGATGTCGTCAATGAACCTGAAGTATGCCAGGGGTTGGTGTGGTGCGAGTGGTAATAGTCTATTTTCCAATTCTCCCATGAAGATATTGGCGTAAGACGGGGCTACTCGTGTGCCCATAGCAGTACCACCAACTTGTAGTTAGTGTTGCCCATTGAAACTGAAGTTGTTGCAATGTAGAACCAGCCTGAGTAGTGATAGCAGGCCGGGGTAGGAGATTTTAGAAGTTGGGCGGTGTCTGGTGAGGCAGTGCGCAACAGAAACTAAACCTTCGTGGTTGGGGATGTTGGTGTAAAGTGAAGTGACATCCATGGTGACCAGAAAGAAGGATTCAGGTAAAGGATGTAGTGCCTCCACTTTGCGGATGAAGTCAGTGGTATCTCTAATGTAGGAGGGTACCAGTGGGACTAATGGTTTGATGTGTGCATCAACAAAGCTGCTGATTTTCTCAGTCGGGCAACCATTCCCGCTAATGATTGGTCTGCCCGGGACATTGTGGGTGTCCCGATTTTTGTGTATTTTCGGTAAAAGGTAGAATTTGGAGGTTCTAGCTTTGTCAACATAAAGTCCGTTGTAGACTTTGGCATCAATTTCTTCTTTGAGGAGAAGTTTTTGAAGTTCAGTGTTGATCAGGTAACAATGGTGATCATTGCGATTCTCGTCTGTTTTGACGTAGAAATTGGTGTCCGAAAGTTGACGGGAAGCTTCAGTGATATAGTCCTTAGTGTTGAGGACAACAACGGCCGAACCTTTGTCGGCCTTTTTGATGACGATGTGGGGGTTCGCCTGGAGGGTATCAAGAGCTTTCTTCTCGTCCTGTGTGATATTGCTAGAGAAAAGTCGGGTTTGTTTAGAGCCCATGAGGTCAAGTCGGGTTTTCTTGATAAAAGCATTAAGGCATGCATCGGAGCATGGTGGCTCCCATGTGCTTTTCGGCTTGAATTGGCGGGTAAGCTCGTCCATTGGGGTCTGTGTAAACCCCGGGTCGGGCTGTGAGAAATACAGTTGCAGTTTGAGTCGACGGAAGAAACCTTCTAAACCATCACGTATGGCCTTAACTTCAGGTTCCCTCGTGGTGGGACAGAAGTTGAGACCATATGCGAGCACAGATTTCTCACTCGGTGTGAGAATATGGTCGGATAAATTGACAACGAACTCAGAGGTGTAAGTTGCAATAGGGAGGTTTTGTGGACCTCCTTTATTAGAAAAAACACAAGTGGGTGTGGTGTGTGTGGTGTGTGTGGTTGGTATGGCAGTGTGAAAAGTGTCTCTATTGTTAGAGTTCAAAAGTCTTATTCCAGCAGGGCCTGGAGAAGTTTGAGGATCATGGGTGATTTCCCCTGATTGTTCCTTCGGTTTGGCTGTTGGCCATTCCTGTTGTTCCTGCCGTTCCGGCGTTGTTGGAAGCGCTGGCGTCCATTGGGCTGGCGTCCCGTGGGTGGGCGTCTGGGTTCTTGTCTCGGGCGGCTCCCCAAGTTCTGGCGTGGCCGCCTGTCCCCTAAAAAAGGCGGGTTATCAAGGTGTTTCTGTTTCTCCTCATACTGGCGTGTGGCCAGTTTTCGGGTTTTGTTAGCCATCTGCGATAATGCCGCTTCGGCTTCGAATTTCGATTTGGGATCTGGTAAAAGTTTTGCCAGTTCCGCACGGGCCTTTTGTAGGTTCCGTTCGCTGCTGATTTTAAGTGTAGAAATGTGGTCACAGAGGTGGGCCGTTAGTGACATGGATGCTGTTTGGAGGATGCTGTCCCAATCACGCATGAAGTCGGGGTTGTTAAGGCCTATCTGTGGTTTGCATTGAAGCAAGAGACCAGTGGGTGCTCTGTTTTTGTCGATGCAATGCTGTAGAAAATGGAGATGGGCGGTGTGTCGCTCAGTCCTACACAGGATGTTCCTTGTGAGTCGGTACTTGGCCATAGCATCTTCGGGAAGGCGTGGGCTTCCTCTACGGGGTTCTTCGTTGGTCCCGCTGGTGCTAGGCTCTTCCTCGACCCTCCTGCGTTTGCGTTGTTGATCATCGTTCTCTTTGCTGAGGTCGATGACAGATGAAATGGGCGTGACTATGTCCATTTCATCGAGGTTCAGGTTGAGTTCCTCTAAAGTAAGCGAGGTGCTGCTGCTCGATCCTGGTGCTATCTTGGCTGGTTGGGCCATGGCTCTGTCTTCTGTAGTGGTGGTTGAGTAGGAGTAGGTACAAATGGAGAGAGGTAAACCAGTACAGTCGGAGAGCCTGGAGTGACCTGGATTCTTCTAGATGGTGCCTGACCGGTTTCGATCTGGTGTGGATCTCATCAGAGGCTTGCAGATGGTGATTGCTTACCGCTTTATATACCTTTGGGCTGTTGACCGGTGTTGTCAAGTGTGAGCAGTATGTTGACCGGTGTAAACACAAGTTGGCAAGCTGTTGGCCTGTGTTGTTAGGTGGTTGACATGTTGACCGGCAGATTAGTTTCTGGGTCGGCATGTTGATGTTTGTGAGTCGGTACGTGGCCATAGCATCTGGGTCTGGGTCTCTGGGTCTCAACATGCTGACCCAGAAACTAATCTCCCGGTCAACATGTCAACCACCTAACAACACAGGCCAACAGCTTGCCAACTTGTGTTTACACCGGTCAACATACTGCTCACACTTGACAACACCGGTCAACAGCCCACAGGTATATAAAGCGGCAAGCAGTCACCATCTGCAAGCCTCTGATGAGATCCACACCAGATCGAAACCGGTCAGGCACCTACCAGAAGAATCCAGGTCACTCCAGGCTCTCCGACTGTACTGGTTTACCTCTCTCCATTTGTACCTACTCCTACTCAACCACCACTACAGAAGACAGAGCCATGGCCCAACCAGCCAAGAAAGCACCAGGATCGAGCAGCAGCACCTCGCTCACTTTAGAGGAACTCAACCTGGACCTCGATGAAATGGACATAGTCACGCCCATTTCATCTGTCATCGACCTCAGCAAAGAGAAAGATGATCAACAACGCAAACGCAGGAGGGTCGAGGAAGAGCCTAGCACCAGCGGGACCAACGAAGAACCCCGTAGAGGAAGCCCACGCCTTCCCGAAGATGCTATGGCCACCTACAGACTCACAAGGAACATCCTGTGTAGGACTGAGCGACACACCGCCCATCTCCATTTTCTACAGCATTGCATCGACAAAAACAGAGCACCCACTGGTCTCTTGCTCCAATGCAAACCACAGATAGGCCTTAACAACCCCGACTTCATGCGTGAATGGGACAGCATCCTCCAAACAGCATCCATGTCACTAACGGCCCACCTCTGTGACCACATTTCTACACTTAAAATCAGCAGCGAACGGGACCTACAAAAGGCCCGTGCGGAACTGGCAAAACTTTTACCAGATCCCAAATCGAAATTCGAAGCCGAAGCAGCATTATCGCAGATGGCTAACAAAACCCGAAAACTGGCCACACGCCAGTATGAGGAGAAACAGAAACACCTTGATAACCCGCCTTTTTTAGGGGACAGGCGGCCACGCCAGAACTTGGGGAGCCGCCCGAGACAAGAACCCAGACGCCCACCCACGGGACGCCAGCCCCAATGGACGCCAGCGCTTCCAACAACGCCGGAACGGCAGGAATAACAGGAACGGCCAACAGCCAAACCGAAGGAACAATCAGGGGAAATCACCCATGATCCTCAAACTTCTCCAGGCCCTGCTGGAATAAGACTTTTGAACTCTAACAATAGAGACACTTTTCACACTGCCATACCAACCACACACACCACACACACCACACCCACTTGTGTTTTTTCTAATAAAGGAGGTCCACAAAACCTCCCTATTGCAACTTACACCTCTGAGTTCATTGTCAATTTATCCGACCATATTCTCACACCGAGTGAGAAATCTGTGCTCGCATATGGTCTCAACTTCTGTCCCACCACGAGGGAACCTGAAGTTAAGGCCATACGTGATGGTTTAGAAGGTTTCTTCCGTCGACTCAAACTGCAACTGTATTTCTCACAGCCCGACCCGGGGTTTACACCAACCCCAATGGACGAGCTTACCCGCCAATTCAAGCCGAAAAGCACATGGGAGCCACCATGCTCCGATGCATGCCTTAATGCTTTTATCAAGAAAACCCGACTTGACCTCATGGGCTCTAAACAAACCCGACTTTTCTCTAGCAATATCACACAGGACGAGAAGAAAGCTCTTGATACCCTCCAGGCGAACCCCCACATCGTCATCAAAAAGGCCGACAAAGGTTCGGCCGTTGTTGTCCTCAACACTAAGGACTATATCACTGAAGCTTCCCGTCAACTTTCGGACACCAATTTCTACGTCAAAACAGACGAGAATCGCAATGATCACCATTGTTACCTGATCAACACTGAACTTCAAAAACTTCTCCTCAAAGAAGAAATTGATGCCAAAGTCTACAACGGACTTTATGTTGACAAAGCTAGAACCTCCAAATTCTACCTTTTACCGAAAATACACAAAAATCGGGACACCCACAATGTCCCGGGCAGACCAATCATTAGCGGGAATGGTTGCCCGACTGAGAAAATCAGCAGCTCCTACATTAGAGATACCACTGACTTCATCCGCAAAGTGGAGGCACTACATCCTTTACCTGAATCCTTCTTTCTGGTCACCATGGATGTCACTTCACTTTACACCAACATCCCCAACCACGAAGGTTTAGTTTCTGTTGCGCGCTGCCTCACCAGACACCGCCCAACTTCTAAAATCTCCTACCCCGGCCTGCTATCACTACTCAGGCTGGTTCTACATTGCAACAACTTCAGTTTCAATGGGCAACACTACCTACAAGTTGATGGTACTGCTATGGGCACACGAGTAGCCCCGTCTTACGCCAATATCTTCATGGGAGAATTGGAAAATAGACTATTACCACTCGCACCACACCAACCCCTGGCATACTTCAGGTTCATTGACGACATCTTTCTGATTTGGCCACACAGCGAACAAGCACTGCTTGAATTCATCAACTACATGAATCACGCACACCCCACTATCAAGTTCACAGCCGATTACTCACGTGAATCAGTCTGTTTCCTTGATACTCGCGTCATCTTTGACCATGCTCACCACCGCATCAAATTTGACCTATACACGAAGCCTATGGACACTCACAGTTATCTCCACTACACTAGTGACCATCCCTCTAACTGTAAGAAGGCTGGACCCTATGGACAATTCTTACGCATCAGAAGGATTTGTTTAGACACCACTGACTTCCTTACTCACGCAGAAGCAATGACCCGGTTTTACACAATTAGGGGCTATCCTGTCAAACTCGCGACAGCCTCCAACGGGCGCTCAAACAAGATCGCTTCGTCCTCCTCCAACCAAAAACCACGAAGGAGAACTCCTTCAACAGGATTCCACTCATCCTTCCATACAGCCAATATGCTCTGAAGATCCACAATATCGTCAAGAATGAATGGCCAATACTACAAGCATCTGAAGCCTGTAGGAATGCCTTCGGAGACCCCCCTCTCCTCGCCTTTCGTCGCAACAACAACCTGAAAGACACACTTGTCAGGGCAAAAATCAACTATCCCCCCCTCCAAAGGGGAACCAGTGGCATGAGTTACGCAAACTTGATAACTCCATGCACCTACCGGAAATGCGCCTATTGTCCCAACTTGAACAAAAAGCGTTTTTTCACCAGCAGCCATACTGGTTTACGCTACCGTGTCAACCTGATGGCCAACTGCTGCACTCAGAATGTGATCTACCTTATCACGTGCTCCCTCTGCTCCAAACAATATGTTGGAGAAACCAAACGCACGTTCCATGAGCGCATCCGAGAACACTTCAACGACACTCGGAATCGCAGTGATAACCCTGCACCAAGACATTTCTGGTCGCACGGTCACTCTGTCAACAACATCAACTATCAAATCATTGAAGTTCTTAAGACAGATCCATCTCTTGAATCCAGCACTACCATGCGCCGCCTGCGCGAGGTTTATTGGATTTATCAGCTGCACACCAGAGCTCCATTCGGCTTAAATGAAAAGGAATAATTACACATTGTTATTTTCTCTTTCTGCCATACTGTACACCTCCTTTGTGTATATTTTCCTTTTCCTGGGCCACACTGAGAGAGTACATACTCTCCAGGCCGCGACGTCACCTTTATGACGTCGCTTTTTTAGACAAACAGTCTAGTTCTTTGTTGACGTCACACTTGACGTCGCGGGCGCTCTCGACGCCATTCAACGTCGAGACTCCTTACTCATTGTGACGTCACCACTGAGATTCAGTTTCATCACCAGCGCTTGCCAACATGGCTGGCGCCAAGGACAAGAGACAATGTCGGCTTTGTAAAAAGCTATACTCCGACCGGACTGCCTTGAGCAGACACTTCCGGATTGTCCACCGTAAGGCTGGCTATACACTTTGTCACTGCGGGAAAAAATACGCACGCAAACGAGACTTCCACCGCCATGCTTCTAGATGTACACTACAACCTGCAGGCCACGACTCATCCACTCCGCCACCACTCACACTGACTGTTGTGCCAATTCCATACGAAACCATCACTGAAGGGACCTCTCTCCCATCTTCCAGTATCGCCGCACATCCTCCAAGGGAAGCGAGCACCTCCAACAGCCTGGACACTTCAGGTATGCCGCCTCTGAGCACCATTATTTCAGAGGCTATGAGGACCTGCCTCATCCCCACTGGCAGTTCAGAAGCCCTCACCACACCACCATGTGATAGCTGGGAACCTACTGGAACTTTCTCCGATCAGGACTACTGGGATAATCTCATTGATGATTTGTTACAATGACTCTCGAGCCCTACACAAATAAAACATTTATTTGCTTCTACATAAGACAGCCTTAGTCTTCTTTTTTTCGGTCTTTTGGCCATTATGCCATTCCGTAGACCCCTTGAGCCCACACTGAGGCCTAAATCCGCTTCTTTTACCTCACCGGTCAACACTTTCGGCCGTTTGTGCTGCCTACCGGTCAACATCGGTACCCAGCAACCCATACCGGTCAACATGCCGACCCAGAAACTAATCTGCCGGTCAACATGTCAACCACCTAACAACACAGGCCAACAGCTTGCCAACTTGTGTTTACACCGGTCAACATACTGCTCACACTTGACAACACCGGTCAACAGCCCACAGGTATATAAAGCGGTAAGCAATCACCATCTGCAAGCCTCTGATGAGATCCACACCAGATCGAAACCGGTCAGGCACCATCTAGAAGAATCCAGGTCACTCCAGGCTCTCCGACTGTACTGGTTTACCTCTCTCCATTTGTGACTATGTGTCGTGTACCAAAATTTAGGTCAAGGTGACCCCAAAATCAGGGAATCATTAAAAATAACTTTTTTTCTGCTAGTAGATACATTAGAGGGACATGATGTGTTACAGACCAAAATGTGGGTCAAAGGTCAAGGTCACTTTGATCCCAGAATCAGGAAATCATTAAAAGTCACATTTTCATATGCCTGTCGAAGACGATGTCCTGTAATGCGATGTTGCTATCTGTTCATTCATCCATTAACATTTGTTGTCTAGACGATATCTCTAGTTTCAAGGTATGGATTGGTACCAAACTTTGGGTATAACTTACTCGCATGGCACAGAGGAGCCACACATTTTGAGATCAATTTGTCAAGGTCAAGGTCACAGCCCTCCAAAACTGAATCAAGTTTAGCTGACTATATGTGTTAGGTTGGAATATTCAAAGTTCTCTCCCCTACATACATATGGCATTTGTCCTGTGGAGTTGTCTCCCATGTTTGAAACAGCTAAATTTAGTTAAACTGTTGTAAAATATGAACCATACATTTACTAATTCAACAGGGAGAGGGTCCTTTATGAACTTCGAACATGTTTATTAACTCAAGAACTAAGGTTTACTTCATCACGTTCTTCTTCCTGTTTGAAAGGAATCCATTTGCAGGAAAACTACTATTTTCTTGTGTTTGACTATTGTCGATTTCAGTGTGGGATATGTGAGCTCTCGGTTCTTACTTCAAGGTCAACTAGTTACCAAGAGTTAAGCTCATTTTAGTTTATCATTCAATATATAAGATGTGATATATGTGGCATTCTCAGAAGCACAAAATTGTAGACCTTTCTCTGGATTGCTAGCTACCAATTGGAATCAAGGCTATTAAACAACCTTGAAATTTTGACCAATGTAATTCCAGATATACGGGCGTATATTGAAGCCCCTTGGGCTCTTGTTTCTTATAGGGTCACATGCCCAGGTTAGAGCTGTTGGAGAAGTATGACCTCTTACAGTTTGCAGGAGTGGCCAAAGCTGTCAGGTATGTGTTACCTACCTTCTGTTTTCCTTTGGGAACATCCATCCCTAGATTGCAGTAAATGATATACTTTTTCAACTTACCACCATGAAATCAGTGGTTGGTTACATTTATTAGAGTAAGTTTATAAAATGGTCAAGAAATCATGCACTTAGTATATTATTTCTTTGTTATATCTTTGGTTAAGAGGTTGCATCAAATTCATTAGAAAGACTGATTGAATTTTGTCCCAAAATTTTTTTTGTATCTATGTCTTAAAATGTAACTGTAGAGATTTTCAATATGTGTATTTGTGTCTTATATGTTTGTATTGTATTGCTTTTAGCCCTCGGGCATAAATATGCAAATAAATTATATCCAATGTAATAATAGGCTTTACCTACTTCATTTTTCTAGCTCTGGGAACTTGCTGTTGTTGAATGAAGCCATGGAGGCCAATGAAACATTCTTCATCAAATCTGGAATATACCTTATCCTGGAGAAATTAAAGATCATAACATACAGGAATCTTTTCAAGAAAGTGTAAGTGATTTATATTAACCACAAAACCTGACACTTGGTGGATATGCAACAGTCGAGTGAAAACAAATCTAAAAGTGATTTCACTGATATGATTCAACCTGTAACTTAACTGATGCGACTTTCACAGTGGGATCTGTTTTAATGTATAGATCACTGGGACCCCCTCTGAGATGAACTGAGCTAGTAAAAACAATGGCAGCTTGTAGGATATAAGCAAGTGACACAAGTATTTAAACCATTCAGCTAATTAATGTTGAAACAAATGAAGTGACAAAGATTGGATGGTAACCTTGAATAATTTAAGGTCCCACAGATGCCATGTGCTCAAACAACAATGACAACTTGTACTGGTTTATACACTGGATGTGTTAGTATGATCAGCAGACATAACATTGTCTAATTCTTTGTTCTGGTTTTCAAATAAATTGGCTGACCATACTATTTTACTCAAAAATATTGATAAGTATATTTTCTACGGTATGGGTATTGCAGATAGATGTAAATGATAACAACAAGAAGGATGCCCCTGGGGAATATATGCGATTTCAGAACAATTGATTAATGTTAATAGTGAAATCTATTTTAGTTTGAATTTGTAAACATGGTGTCACAAACCTGATTAAGCAGTGGTGCAGTTTTAAGGGATGGGGGAATTTAATGAGGTTTACATCAGTAGAATAGCGAATCTTGTACCATTCACTGCCACTTTGCTATATTTGTCTTACTTCAAAGCACCTAGTATCTTCTAATAAACACATCTTTTTTTAATTATATTTCAATAGTGATTATTTTGTAATTGCCATTGCCTGAAAGAGTAAAAATAAATGTAATAAATAAATAGGCAAAAAGGCATTGGAACATTGCTGCAATGCTGAAGATTCATGGTGATATCTTCTGTTTCCACTCACGATTTCTGTTTATTGTGTTGTAGATACCTTATCCTCAATACTCACCAACTACCTGTGGATGCCTTCACCACGTCCCTGAAAATGTTAAAGGTATACCGTACATAATAACCGCTTCAGTTTAATACCTAGAAAATGTATTCCACCATTATTTATCTTCATTTTGCAATTAGTTTGATTCAAGTTTGGGCACAACTCCTCAAATCCATTGCCAGATTTGAAGTAGGGGTTTCAGTAAGTCGAGTACAATGTTGTTGCCCAAAGCAGAAATGTACCCTAGGGATAACCTGTACGGGTTATTGTTACTCTTGTTTCATTGTTCTTTACAGATAACTTGTAAGACTTAGTGTCGCTGTTGTATCAATGTGCTATAGAGATAACCTGTAACAATTATTGTTACTCTTGTATCAACGTGATATAGAGATAACCTTTAGCAGTTATTGTTACTCTTGTATCAATGTGATATAGAGATAACCTTTAGCAGTTATTGTTACTCTTGTATCAACGTGATATAGAGATAACCTTTAGCAGTTATTGTTACTCTTGTATCAACGTGATACAGAGATAACCTTTAGCAGTTATTGTTACCCTTGTATCAACGTGATATAGGGATAACCTTTAGCAGTTATTGTTACTCTTGTATCAACGTGATATAGAGATAACCTTTAGCATTTATTGTTACTCTTGTATCAACGTGATATAGAGATAACCTTTAGCAGTTATTGTTACTCTTGTATCAACATGATATAGAGATAATCTGTAACAGTTATTGTTACTCTTATTGTGCTGTAGAACTAAACCAGTAACAGTTATTGTTCATCTGATCAGTGTGCTGTAGAGATAACCTGCAACAGTTATTGTTAATCTTGTATCAGTATGATATAGAGATAACCTGTAACAGTTATTGTTACTCTTGTCTTTTCAGGAGGAAGATGTTGATAATGATGAAGTCCAGTGTATTCTAGCCAATCTAATTTCTGATGTAAGTCTTATATTATAATAAATAGTGTATATGAAATAAAAGAATTATGTAGCCATCAGTGGGAATCAAACCCTTGAGCCCTAGCTTCCATATTTAGCAACACAGAGAGAAGGATTGACCTTTATTGGGACAATTCATGGGAGCATTTCCTATGAGCTGGTGACCCAGAACAATGGGTTAATCTCACTGATTTTGAGAAGCTTCTGTCGGAATTTTGCTGAAAGCAACCAAAAAGTTACTTAAGAAATAATGTTTTCATAGGCATGCTCAATGGTTATTTTACGCACAGTTAGTTTGGGAAAGTTTATATTTTAAAATTTATAAACTTTCCCAAACTAACTGTGTGTAAAATAACCATTGAGCACGCCCATGAAAACATTATTTCTATTCTATTGCACAACTCAAATTGATTATCAACAAAGATTATAATGAAAGGTTGAAATAATATGGTAAACTTTGACATCCTTTCTCCCCTTTGTTGAAAAAACTCGTCCACTGGTATTGGCACGAAGCTCCCGTCTCGGTTGGCATCGTGCCAATATCAGTGACGAGTTTATGTGGTCTGTCTAATGGGGAGTGATTTTGTCAGCAGTTGGGAAATTACATGGATATATGCCTATTTGTATCGCTTTGTTAATCAATTTCACGATGAAAACTACAGTTAAACTTGAGAAAGGAATTTCATCTTGTAAGTTTGTCACTTGTATGAAAGCAGACGTCCCTTTCCTCACCCGACTTGTGAAATGGAATCTCCTAATGAACACCTGCACTTGACACATGCACATTTCATATAACCGTGCTAAAACGTGTAATAAATTCAAGGTTAGCTCGATGTTATTGATACAAGTGTTATAGCATTCTCTCTTTTATTCTCCAAATAAGTTTGAGAGACTTTATTTTAATTTTCTTTTATTTCTATTTTACAACCAAATTCAGCTAGGAATCTGTCTACATATACAGAAACTATAAGTATTGAAATTTCTCTTAAAATGCTCTATATCGGATATGGTGAAAAGATTCTATGTGGCTGTCGTAAAACTATGCCTATCATAAAGCAAAGGACTAAAATTAGTTTATCAGAGATAAATGCATTTACCAGACAGTCTTAACCTGCCTTAACAAAGTCAAGATTTGCAGCGGAAACATTTTTTTGTTGAAAAGTCGGATTTCAAATTTGTCTGCTTTTCATTCCAAACATTCAAATTTGGCCTTTTCTTTAGGGGGAGGTGACATTACTAGCGTTTTTTGGGGCCGTTTTACTTGTTTTCAGTGTTTCTTGACTTTTCTCATGCCTGCAAAGCCATCTGATTTGAGTAAGTGAAAGTATGATTTACTGAAGTGAAGCCCCCTGCTTTAACAAAGTGAAACTAAGATTTAACAAAGCGAGGCCATCTGCTTTAGCAAAGTGAAACCAAGATTTAACAAAGCGAGGCCATCTGCTTTAGCAAAGTGAAACCAAGATTTAACAAAGCGAGGCCATCTGCTTTAGCAAAGTGAAACCAAGATTTAACAAAGCGAGGCCATCTGCTTTAGCAAAGTGAAACTAAGATTTAACAAAGCGAGGCCATCTGCTTTAGCAAAGTGAAACTAAGATTTAACAAAGCGAGGCCATCTGCTTTAGCAAAGTGAAACCAAGATTTATCAAATTGAGGCTACCTGCTTTAACAAAGCTAGTGAAACCATGATTTTTAAGAAAGTGAAAGCCACTTTTTCAACCATGTGAATCCATTATTTTCATGAAGTGAAAGCAACCTTTTCAATAAACTAGAGGTGAAATTGTCCGCATAATGGGCAGATACTGCCTAAAATAAAGTGCCATTCATGTAAGGGATCGTATCCATCCAACGTTCGTTTGCTTGACGTTTTAAACGATGAAAAAAAACGTCGATGCAAACGATGGGTGTATGAGTTGATCGTTTTTTAAAAAACGTCTGTCTGATAAAGACGATCGCCGGAAATCTCCGGCAACCTACGGTAAGGGTGCCGGTCGTCTTTTCACACCTCGAACAAAGGTGCAGACGTTTTCTAGCAAACGATTGAAAGTCTCCTGGCAAACGATCGGCCCGAAAGTAGTCCCGCTTTACAGACGCAAAAACAACAACAACGGCTGTGTCGCTTGAGGCCGTGAAAAACGGATTATGAGAACGGAACACAAATTAATGTTGTTTTTTTTCTCCAGATTTTTGCTATACGTGTGCTGCTTGACTATATCTTAGAATCGGTGACGGTGTAATTCGTTAATAAACAAAATATTATGGAACCATGATATCGTTTTATGAACGTGCGATTCGAATCTTATGTATTTTGCAGAATACGGGCTTTGTGCATTTTGGAATGCGGCTTCAAAAAAGTCAGTTCTAGATTACCATTTGATTTGATTTGATTTTTATTTCACCATGCATAACAATAATGTTTAGTAAACAAAATATAATAGTGGCGGGATGAAAACCCCGAGGGGTTTGTTTTATCCCAAAATAATTATTATATTTACAAAATGATAATATGCGGTAAACTCTATCATAGTGAGACAAAAACACAAATTTAATTTCCAACTTCCACAGACGGCAAACAGAATAGATGTCTAATTATGTTCCAGGAATAAATACGATTATATCCTCGATTTGAATAATGAGAGCGAAACGCGAGATTTTAACTGAGAGGGTAAATTGTTCCATATTTTGGGACCCTTTATTTTAGTACTATAAGTCAGAGTAGTAAAAATCGCGATATAAATTTAATTTAGCCTGTCTAGTTGGGTACCTGTGGACAACAGATAATTTTGAAAAATATGATCTGAAAGTGTTTGGAATTAGGTCTGTATGATTGAAAAATTTGTCAACAAAAATTAACACCTGGTAGTCGTTTATTTGTTTTATGGACAATATTTGTAATTTTTGGAATGAGATGATCATAGTTTTACTTTAACAATTATTATTACGTTTGATTACAGATAAATGTCGAGTGAAACATTAGAATCTAATGCGTATATTTTTTTCTCTTTCAGGACGATGCGTAAACGCAGAAATTTACAAGACATTCACCATAGATAACGGTTTTCTAATGGTGTAACTCATAATTTTGTTTTTGTTCAATTTGCGCTTTTGAAGCGCGCCTTGTTTGGTAAGCTTTTAAAGTTACATCTGCAAATATCTATACGTGCTCTACTCTATTCATCTGAAGTTTGTAATTTCGATAGAAGTCGGATACCCGTGGTTGTACATTTACAACTTTTAGAGCAACGCCGCATGACATTTTCATACAGAGAGATTATTTTGTCACTTGGTATCGTCGATCCAGTTATGAGAGATCGTGTATGTAATTAACAAGAATTAACTAGTCTTGTTTCGCCGTTGGGATTCGAGTGGGTAATCAAAATAACCATTGTTTATTACTTCTTCATTTGCTATGGGCTGTATCCCACCGTGTTAATTCCTCAATTTCTCACATGTCATTTATTACTCTTCATAGCGCATATTTGTTGATCTCTCTTTGTTATTGGTTTAAACAATATTTTATTCCAACAATGCAATGCATACGATCAGTAATAAAATTTATGTGAACTTACCTTGATTTCCTGTATGTTGTTCCATAGTGAATGAAGTATCGGTTGTGGTGAGAAACAAATAAGCTGGATGTGAAAGACGATGTGTATAGTACTAAAGATGAGATCATATATGTCCAACCTTCCAGAAATGGACTTAACCCTACCTGGCCTGGGGGGGGCATAAACTTTCTGCACTATCTCCGGGACGGCGAAAAATGGAGAGGTGAAACTCCGTGACTTTATCATTTGTCTTATTGGGGTCATTTTGAGCCTATTTTCATAACCCCCCGAGCAGAGGATCATGGGTAAATTCAAGATGGCGGCCACGTGGTGTACCAGAAAAGTGATTTTTTGTCATATTTCTTCAAAATTTCTGCTTTTCCGCAATGAAAAGTGGGCAAAAACTATTTTATTTCGTATCACATTAATATGTGCTAATTTTTCATGCAGTTTTTGTGGAGAAATTGCAAAAATAAAAAATTCGGAAAATCTGACCAAAAAATCGACCAAAAAATGCCGTTTTTCAAAATGGCGTCACTGTGACGTCATCAAAGCGGCCATCTTGGATTTTTTTACATTTTCTGGTAGAGCTTGACCCAAGGGTATAGTGTAATAAGTTTCAGCCCCCTAGCTCAAGGGGTAAGAAAAATAATTAGGGGGGGCCATTTCGGCCCCCCCCCCCAGGCCTGGACAGGTCCCAAAAAGCCCAGGCCAGATAGGGTTAAATATATTTTTCATGGAACAAAACTGCATGGCTTATTTAGAGCCCGGAGTGATCAATTAAAACTGTCCCGGAAATGTGCAGCTGTGAATAAACAAAAAGTATAAAATCAAAGACACTTGTTGCCTTTTATTTAATAATGTCTTTGAAATGAACAATCCCTTCAGCGATACTTCCCGTGAACGTCCATTTATTTGAATTATGGTAGTAATAAAGCAAATGCCCGTGGATGCCGCCTCCGGAAGTAACTCTTGCGTCCTTCGTGGCTCGAAAGTCAAGCTGTGTGTAGACCAATAGAACAGACAAAAAAGCTGATCACTTTACTATTATTATGGCTAGACAATAAATTGACAGCTTGGCAATATTGTTACTAATCAAGCAGGATTCTTACCTATATGCTCACCGGAAATTAGTTTCTTCCACGTATAGTCCTGCTGGATAGGGATATGGGACTTTCTTGCACAATCATATGTTTATTGGTTAGAATCTTACAACAAAATATAAACATAACGAAGAAATATGTGGATATGCGAATAATATTATCCGGAGAAAAGGCGGTCATTCCTCTAGTTTCAATATGTCCATGGAGCAAACAAACCTGCAATGTAGTATAAAAGTGCGTTAAGTTGACCATAATAAATAAAACACCGATAATCAAATATTTGGATCTGTTTCGATAAAGTCTCAAATAAAAGATTGGTTGTCAAAAAATACATCTGTCTTAGCGCATTGCCGAGAAATTCCCTTCAATCTAAAACATTAAAAATGCTTGAATGAAGACTCAATGAAAATTCACACCTCCACTTTCTCTCAAGTAGCGATGTTCAAATATCAGGGTCACCAAATATTCTCCCGTGACAATTCTTTTTCATGGCACCCATCAAAGTATAGCTCTAGAAACTTTCTGGATAATTTTAATGTATTCGACTTGTGAATTGAAGGATCGTGAATATAGCGTTTTCCTCTCTGATCTGGTATATCGCCATACACGTGTTCTACACCGGTCTTTATTTTCCCGCCATGCGGGAGCAGTCCTGTGTCGACTTTTCTATGCTGGGGATAAACCGCAGTCGAAATGGAAGGCCACGTGCGTGTACGCGTGTGCTCCTTGACCGTACACAAGCTGGGTTTTTTTTTCAGACAGACCCGTAGAATAAATTGCGATATTTCTAAAATATTAAAGCTAAACGCGCGTGTTGATTTTCCTATGGACTGCAATACAGTACACAGGCCAAATAACATATTAGAAACCTTTCCATTTTTTGGTTTATTTAACGTGAAACAGGGTCGATTTGCCGAGAATTTTCGGCGATATACCGACATTAGTTGTTTTTTTTATCAATTTCCTTGAAAACGCATTCATAAAATAAAATATTTAAATACATTTTTTATCTCGAGTATTATAGGATCATGAAAATATAAATATCATTTCTGTCTCTTCAGCTCTTTTCATATTATATTTATTGGGAAAAGTGTAACACGATTTGCCAGTGAGGTATTAAAACGTGCTCTGAAGTGGGCGAATTTCAGTGGAATTCCCCGCAAATCGTGTTACACGTTTTCCGGTAAACATTACAAGAACACCGCTGAAGATACAAAAATCATATAATAGTTTCATGGTCCCATAATACTCGCGATGAAAAATATTTATTTAGATTTCTATTGCATCCATGCGTTTTCAAGGAAAGGGATCAAAACCTAGTGTCGGCATTATCGCGAAAATTTCCAGGCGAATCAACACCATTTTCCACGGTAGACTTCCGTATCGCCCTGAATAACAAGGAAATATTTATCAACCTAAATATTTTTGAAACGGGTATTTCTTTAAGTTAAATAATAACTGAACATAATTCAGATCAGTAAGATATCGGCAGAGTTATCTGTTGATTACCTTTTCCGGCCTATTCAAAGAAATTTTTTACACCGTGCATACATGGGGAGGGTATTATTAAACCATTCAGTTTTATTTGCGTACGTGACACTTCCATTATCACAGCTAGATGGTTGTCATTTTCATAGAAAAATTTTGCACACAAACAGCGACTTCTCGTAATCAAACCTTTAAAACAAACGCGGAAGGCGATTAAAGTGTAATTTATTTCCCCTGTGTTAAACCCGTTTTCACATTCGCTGATAGCGCTATATTTTGTTACACATGTGCGCAGTTGAGAGCTAAGGCACGGCCTGTTCACCCAGTGTGTATTTATGCGCAGCTTAACACGTGCGATCGTCTTTTGTCAGTGTCTTCCAAACGACGACGTTTTCTTCCGAACGACAGCGGTACCTTCGGCCGTCTCCGGTGATGGTGTTTTTTGATCGTTTGCTACACAAAAAAAACGATGTTGCAAACGATGGGTGTAGTAGCTGAGCGTTTTTTTCCATCGTTTAAAACGTCTCAACAGCAAACGCTGGTTGGATACCGTCCCTAAGATTTTGACTTAATTAGTTGCAAATTGATCGGAGAGTAATTGAATTATTAGAAACCTTAGCACAGGTGTAGGAGTACATTGTCAGGGGTCTGGGGTCCATTTTACCCAATCTGGTGCATTTCAGAGGCACAAATCTCTGCAGAATATATGACTATAATTACACCAGCTGTGTTGAAAAATTCAGGCCTTTCTGAGTGAATTTGGCATCAGTTTCGCACAAAAACAAGAATACAGCAGGCGGAGTTCATGATTTCGAAGAGGGTGGCTACTGTACCTTACATACTTTAAGAAGTACAGCCAGTTCTTCATAATAACTTATGTGTTCTGGTTTTGTAGAACAAGATCAAAGGCTACATTTCTCATGCTCATCAGAAGTTGGTCGTCAGTAAACAGAATCCCTTTCCAGCTGTGGGGCTATGATGTTATATCCAGGCAGCGAAAAATGCATGGATTCTAGGTGCATCTGCACTGTATAAATTAGATGAGAAGGTGTTCAACATCTACAGCACCTACAAGGGTAGAAAACGTCTCATCGATGCTAGCAGTACCATACAGCTATGTACATCGATTATACCGTAGCAGTATCATACACTAACGTCCATCGATGGTACCATGTGATGGCACTATTACAGCCCTACAGGTGAAAAAGGCTGTGCACATCTCCAATTGAAGGGTTGCGGAGAATATTGTGCGAACAAATTGTGCGAAATTGTGCGAACAGCTGTATAGGTCCATGGGTGAAAAGTATATATCCCTTGTTAACATACTGAGCATGTGAATTCTGGAAAGCTCTGAAAACTCCAGTTAAATTTAGACCTGTGGCTGGCTGTGGGTAAACAAATTTGGTGGTCAAAAGGAGTGTGAGGAGGAAGAAAACAATCTGGCAGTAGAGTGACAGTGTTTGACTGCAGTGATGTGAACATTGGCCATACCCTATTTTGGACAATGGCTGGTTCAGCACATTTTTGCTGGAATATTGCAAGTCGAACAAGATTTCAAAGAAAAAACTGCTTTATAGTATAATTGTAATGTAGAATATGAAAGATTATGTAAAATCGGTACCAGTAGTTAAAGCTGTGAAGAGCTTTATCATGGAACTGTCCAATGAATAGACAATAAGCACGGCTGATAGCATGTCCCAGGATAAGAATCGCTGGTCTTGTCAGTTACACAATAACATCATGAAGTGTGCTGAGGTACATGTAGTATGGTGATCCCTCTAATAATTCAATGTCAATATCAAAATTCAATCACCCCCAATTTGGGGGCAACATTCAATCGGTGGTTCTAATAAATTTGATCACCCTCTAATATCATTAACATAACAAAGAAATAATGAATTATATGCATGATTTTGAACCCTTTAGTCAACTTCCTGTTCTTATAAATTTGATCATCCCCAGATTTTATGGTGGGAAATTTCACTTCCTGTGTACAAGATTACTGTATGCTAATTTCCCTAACTATAATTGTGATGTATCTTGAAAATACTGGGTTTTCGTTTTTGTTAGGACAGAAAAATTAACGGCAGAGAAAAATCATCTGTTTTTGAATTCGGAAGGTAAATTATTAAGGAATTACCATAGGCTTATGTTTACAGTATCAACTAATACAGAACAGTTACGTATTGAAATGATCTTGAATAAAGCTGCCAAAATTGGAAACTTTGAAGATGTTTTACTTCCCCAGAGATGATACCTGGAGAACAATTCAGATGCGGGGGGGGGGGGGATAATGCTATAAGTCCTATCTTAGATAGCACCAGTCCAACATTTAACATGGCCGATATAGAGTTCAGTCCCCCACTTTCAAATGTGCTCCACGGCTCCTGCAGTTTCATCATCATCATCATCGTAAACCAATCACGTGTTGCCGAACTGTATATCGCCAATGGTCTGACTGTCGATTCATACCTACTATATAATATGACTACATGATTTCTTACAACCCAGTTGTGAACCAAAGATCGTTTTGTGCCATTCCAGAATATTGTGCTGCCATCTCAACAGATGGTTCATCTTCTTTCTTCTCCTGCTTTCATCTATCATTGCTTTACTCAGGGCTTGAAATGCTTACAAAAGATTATCCATCTCGGGTGACAGGTAAGAATGATTTCTACCGGTCTCCTCTCCACATTCGCTTGAATATGCTAATGATATTAATGTTTCTTTGGTGTTTCATAAATATGAAAAAAAAGCAAAAACTTCCAGTACATTTTTAACTTTGTGTCTATTTAATAATGCATTAATTAATTTGTTAATCAGCTCCCTCCATTCCATTTGAAGACTTCTTTGAGCAAAATGAATTAACCATGAAAAATATTTGTTTTGGCTACCCATCACTGGAGGCAGGTAACTTAATTTCCTACCTGTCTCATGTATAAAGTACCTGTGGACAGGTGTTAATTTTGACCCCTGATAACTGGGGTGGAAATAAAGTTTTACATAAACAACAGTGCATCAAGGCATATCTTCCAGTTTTCGTCGCTATGTAGCTGAAATATTGCTGAACGCGACGTTAAACCTTAATTCTCTCTCTCTTCCAGTTTTCGTCGCTATGTAGCTGAAATATTGCTGAATGCGACGTTAAACCTTAATTCTCTCTATCATCCAGTTTTCGTCGCTATATAGCTGAAATATTGCTGAATGCGACGTTAAACCTTAATTCTCTCTATATATCTTCCAGTTTTCGTCGCTATATAGCTGAAATATTGCTGAATGCGACGTTAAACCTTAATTCTCTCTCTAACTTCCAGTTTTCGTCGCTATATATCTGAAATATTGCTGAACGTGACGTTAAACCTTAATTCTCTCTCTATCTCTCTATCTTCCAGTTTGAAGCCTTTCATTGGTCAATTCAAATTTTCAAAAAAGAATCTGATGTTCATTGGTCGGTGGAGAAAATTGGAAGAAAATCTGGTACATCATATAATTTCTATAAAGGTTATAGTAGACTTTGAAGTGAATAGATATTGTTTGCCACTGGGCCATCTTTATTGAGTGCTCTGGTCTGTATAACTTTGATGGCCATGATAATATAATATACTTTTCAACATGGTTGTCTGTGTGTTCACACATCTTCCTTGTGTGAATTACAGTTTTAACACAAGATTCCCAGATGAATTAGAATAATAATTTATTAACAATTAATGAGAAAATAACAGGACTGGAACACTGGTTTTATGGTAGATACTTCATGTAGGGAGCTGTTGTCCAATCCTTTGTGCAGCTGGAAAGGGCGAAGTCTAGACGCATTGTTGATGCCAGACTTGACTATTGTATGCATTGTCTCATGATGCTTACATGGAGTATGAACTGGATTTATAGAAATTAATGTTCATTTAATGATGTGATTGGAGAAAAAGTGAAGGTAGTCTTGTCTTTGTTCTTTTCAATTAATCAGACTTATATAGCTGTATTTGTATTTGTATTGTGATGCATGGTTACTCAACGTCCAAATGAGGTTTCTTGGGTGTTTGTCATGTGCAATAGTCATTCTCCAATTGTCAGAGATTGTAACATCCTAAGATACCCTGTATCTAACAGTAGGAGGTATACAATCTGATACCATAATGGTATTGTATAATACTACTTTATTTTCTGAGACCGCACTGTGGTGGCCTAATGGTAGAGCGTCGGCCTCGTAAAGTAGGTACTGGGTTCGATCCCAGGCTGCGTCATACCAAAAATTTGAAAAATGGAACTTGTTGCTGCCTCGGTTACGCTCAGCATTAAGAGGATAGAACAAGGACCGGTGTCAGTATAATGTGACTGAGTGGGGTGTCATGTCTGCCTATGGCATGATATTTCGGTGGGACAGCACTATAAAATGGCAGCATTAGATCTGCTCTGTTACAAGTAGGTACCCCCTCCCTCCTCCTCCCCTCCCTTCCCCTCCCCGCTTGTGATATAGCTGAAAAAATGTTGAAAGCGACGTTAAACCCTATTCACTCACTCACTCACTCACTTTATTTTCTGTGCGATAACTATTAGAATGCATTCTGCCATTACTATTATATATTCATCTTCCTGTCCTAGATTTAGTTACCATGCTGGACTTTATGAGGGTAACATGGTTAACTGTTGTTGTCCACTCTCATTGACCATCTGTATCCATGATTGTGTAAAAGAAGGGTAACTCTTCCTCAAAATGTAGAAAATGTGTGTGCGACAATGCTCAACTTCTTCACTAATCCTAAGGCCTGTTTATAAATATGATTGGGTCTGTATCAACTATCCGCAAGACCCAATTTTCCATCATATAGTTCTATTTGTAAATAAATCATTCTATTTTTACCATGATTTACACTTGATAACTTTCTTGTAGTTATTGTGGATAGGTTACTGTTGGATTTCCAAGCGGAGTTGAATAATTATTCAATGAAAGGCTAATCATGCCTGTAGCCAAGGGGGGTTTTCCCCCTTTTCAGAAATATTATATATTTTTTAGCCCACCATCACCAGATGGTGGGCTGTTCAAATCGTTTTTCGTCCGTGGTCCGTCGTCCGTCAGCCCGTCCGTAAACAATTCTTGTTATCTCGATTTCTCAGGAACTACTTTATGGATCTTTCTTTCCGTCGTAACCCAAGATACGGAAGTAATTTCGTCTCGTAATTTACCGAATGTTGTAACAATTTCTCCTCCTCCATGCACTAATTCTGTTTTAGGGACCAAGGTGGGGAACAAAGATGGCGGGTGTCCTGCAGGTAAAGTATTGCACAGGACGCCCTTGACCTTGATGGCTACCTTTGATCCATCATCAGTGACGTCACTTCCGACCAAAGGTCCCCTATTCAGGATAGTGAACCCGGAGAGTGTGGCTATACCCCCTGTCAAGGATCCGTCACTTCCGGAGAATCTGTCAACATCTCGGTCCAGCCCATCTGCGTCTACAAAAACTACGAAGATGCCGGCTGTATCATCGACTGTAATATCACCAGTTCCTGTGTAGTCTACGGTGATTATTACACCTGTTTCCGGTTTTGCTGAGTCTCGCCATTCTCTTCTGAATGTGCCGAAACTATCCAGGGCGCCTCTACAACAGCCGTTGTCAGCACCCCCGCAGCTTACTCAACCGGTACATCTTGCATGTATGCCTGTGTCCAGCTACGACGTCCGGCCTACGGTAGCTCCGATTATATCGGATGCTTACATGCAACCTCTTGCGTCATACCTTCCGGTATCATCTTACCTTCCGGTATCATCGTCTCACCTCGGAACTTCCGCTGCTTTTCCTGCGCACGCTCCGACTTCGGCTACTACATCCTACTATAGGACTGCCTCTACGTACGATGTGCCTGTTACTTCATCGGTATATGGTGTTCCAGGTCTTTCATCGATGTATGATACTCGAGCTACGTCATCAATGTACAGACTTCCGGTTACGTCGTCGGTGTATAGCATTCCGGCTGATCCCTATACTGCGCCTCCGTACGCTCCACTTCCTGTTCATAGTGCAGTATATAGGCCTACATCGTATCCTTCGATGGCTTCTGTAGCCCGACCATTTGATGTACCCCGTCGAGTGTATCCTCCTGCAAAAAAACAACTCCCCCGTTGACTTCGTCACCCAAGTCGTCTCGAATTCCTGTGCGTCAGGAGCACCTGATGGAGATTCAGAGGTCTGTGGACAAGTTGGTAGAGAAGGATGCAGCTATAGAACTTCCGCCAACCGATATGTCCCCGGGCTTTTATTCTCCGATGTTCCTGGTCCTCCAGAAGAACACCACCGAAATGCGTATGGTCATAAACCTACGCCGGTTAAACAAGGACTTCTTGGCCCCACCTCCTCATTTCCGGATGGAGTCATTCCGGTCTATTCGTTCGGCTCTGTTACAAGGGGACTGGATGATGTCTCTCGACCTCCAAGATGCATACCTGCATGTTCCGATCTACAGGGCTCATCACAAATATCTGCGCTTCCTGGTTGGAAGTTCCAGTTACTTGTGCTCCCTTTCGGACTATCCACGTCCCCTTGGGTCTTCACCAGAGTTTTCAACCCGGTGGCGTCATTCCTGTGCACCAGAGGTCTCAAGTATCACTTCTACCTCGACGATTCTCTACTACGGAATCAGTGCAGGGAAGAACTCCGCAAGGACACCAAATTCGTTTGGGAGGTCCTTGTTGCTCTGGGCTATCTTCCTCACGAGGGCAAATCGGAGTCGACACCATCCCAGTCTCGAGTCTTTCTCGGAGTTTCCTACGACACCCTTTCAGCGTTAGCGAAACCTCCGGAAGACCGCTGGAAGAAATTTCTGACGTCGGTGCCGACATTTTTGTCAGCATCGCACAGACGTGCTCTCCAATTCGCTGCGATTATCAGCCTGTTAACATCGACTCAGGATGTGACGCCTCGAGGCCGCTTGCAGCTTCGGCCGTTGATTATGCACCTCAACAACTTTTGGCCGAAACGACACCTGAATCCGACTGTCCCTGTGACAGAGGATGTCAAACGTCTCCTGCACTGGTGGCTGCAGCCGGAGAACGTGATGATAGGTGTCTCCTTCCTACCCTTTCAGCCGTCTCGTCAACTGTTCACGGATGTATCGATGGAAGGATGGGGAGCACATTTGGGTTCGAGGTCAATATCCGGCTTGTGGATTGACAGCCAGAGGAAGATGCATATCAATGTATTGGAATTCCAGGCCGTAACCCTGGCCATACAGAGATATCTTCCAGACCTCACGAACCAACGCTTGTTAGTAGCAACGGACAACACGACAGTCCTCGCCTACATAAACAACCAGGGAGGAACTCATTCTCCCCAACTGCTGGATCAGGCGCAGAAATTCTTCAACCTCTGTTGGGACAACGAAATTTCTGTGCGAGCTCGCCACATTCCCGGTCATCTGAACGTGCTGGCCGACACATTATCCAGACCGAATCAGATAATATCGACCGAGTGGCAGCTTCACGAAGACATCTTAGCCCAGATGTCTCGGATATGGGAGACGCCGAATGTGGATCTGTTCGCCACCCGTTGGAACCATCTACTTCCGGCCTATGTGTCTCCCGTTCCGGCTCCAGCAGCCCTGGCAGTCGACGCCCTGTCTTTGGACTGGTCCGGCATGATTGCGTACACGTACCCGCCGCCAGCAATCCTGTCGCAAGTCCTCCGGAAGATCCAAGCACAGCCGTGCGTGGTCTACCTTGTGGCTCCGTGGTGGCCCACTCGCCCATGGTTTACAGACCTAATGGATCTTCTCATAGACGTACCTCGTCGGCTGCCGCTTTGGTGGAACCTGCTTCGTCAGCCGAGATCCAGCCTGTACCACTCGAATCCCGGTCTATTTCAACTGACCGCGTTCAAGTGCTCCAGCATCAGCTCGTTGAGGCTGGATTTTCTGTCGAAGCGTCCGAAAGGATGGTCCGGTCCACCACAGCATCAATGACTGTGGTGTACCAGAACAAGTGGAAGTCCTTCGCTACCTGGTGTTTTAGACGTGGAATTGTTCCAACCTCCGCCTCTGTTCAGCAGGTAGCAGACTTACTTTTGCATCTGTTTCATGACAGGCAGCTGGTTCCGGCCACGGTCGAAGGCTATCGGTCCGCTATCTCCGGGGTACTTCAATTAACCACGGGTGTCAACCATCACTCGACATCAACCTTTCCGCCCTTCTTCGTTCCTTTCGGGTGGAAAGGCCTACTCCGACGCCGCAGCTTCCTAAATGGGATTTGGCACTGGTTCTTAGGCGCCTGTCCTTACCACCCTTCGAACCCATCGGCACCTGTGAGATGAAGTTTCTCTCCTACAAGACCATCTTTCTGATCGCCTTTGCATCTGCCGCCCGTGTATCATAAATCCATGCCTTGGACTTCAGGTCTTTGAGATACAACCCTGAGTGGACCTGGGTGTCGTTATCTACTCTCCCGGAGTTTGTTGCTAAGAACCAGTCACTCTACGACAACCTTCCGCGAGAGTTCATCATCCCGGCTCTGTCCAACATCCTGTCCGCAGCTGTTGATGACGACAGAGTCCTGTGCCCCGTCAGAGCTCTCTCCTACTACCTGGCCCGTGTGGAGCATATGAGAGCCGGGCGGGTGCGTCTATTCATCCCTTTTGGCCCTCTGCAAAGCAGGAGATATCTAAAAATACCATATCTGCCTGGCTTTCCAAAACCATTCGTTTGGCGTATACGGACGTACCACTTGAGGTAACTACTTTATCCAAGGTCTCCGCCCATTAGGTCAGGGCCATGGCGGCATCCTGTCCTCTATGGACCAATAGATCTGTGTCAGACATCATGAGGGCCTGCTACTGGAGGAGTAATGTAACCTTTTGTCTCACAAAACCTCCGGGATTTGACGCTTCAACGACGGGACATCTACTCACTGGGACCCCTGGTGGCTGCCCAGTCTGTTGCGGACCCGTCTTCAACACACTAGACCTCCTAGTGGTGTTACCATTTTTTTTTAAATCTGGTAAGTGGCTGCTCTCCCCAATTTTCAAAAAAGAGGGGGGGGGGCGGGAGGTTTCGGTCTAGTGCTTGTCAGCTATTCACTAGGCCCGCTTATTATTATATATATATTGGGCTGGGTGATTATATCGATGGCCATACCGTCATGCTACATGTCTTTATGGCACTCGATTATCTCGCGGACTCCTGTTTTATCCTTCGCCTATGCTTGAAACCTTTTCTGTTTTGACCACTATTCCCTCCTCCTGCTATGATATTCTAGCAATACGGTATGTGAAGGTAAGTTTTACAGCGCAAGAAATATGAAAAATTTGAAAATCAATTTTCCTATTTCTAAGCTTAAATTTACCTTCACATACCGTGATGGCCCTCCCAGCCCGCTGATGGTTTATTCACACTGCGGTTGAATAGGAAAGAAGGACGTCACATGGTCAGACAGAGAGGGTTCTGGGTACTCGCGCATGGGCATTGGGCATTACAGTGACTATTTCTTTTGGTTCTGTGGTAAGGTTTTACAATAGAGCAATCGCGTAGGAACACGATAGCAATAAGGTATGTGAAGGTAAGTTTAAGCTTAGAAATAGGAAAATTGATTTTCAAGTTTTTCATTATCGCGATTTCTCAGGAACTGCTTCATGGATCTTTCTCAAATTTGGTACACAGGTTCCCCTTGGGGTCTAGTTGTGCAAGATACCTTTTCTGGTCCGATTCGAAAATCCAATATGGCCACCAGGCAGCCATCTTGGATTTCCTCATGAAACATTGTTATCGTCATTTCTCAGGAAGTACTGCATGGATCTTTCTCAAATTTGGTACACAGGTTCCCCTTAGGATCTAGTTGTGCAAGATACCTTTTTCAGTCCAAATCGAAAATCCAATATGGCGGCCATCTTGGATTTCCCCATGAAACCTTGTTATTGCGATTTCTCAGGAACTACTGCATGGATCTTTCTCAAATTTGGTACACAGGTTCCCCTTGGGGTCTAGTTGTGCAAGATGTCTTTTCTGGTCCGATTTGAAAATCCAATATGGCCACCAGGCAGACATCTTGGATTTCCTCATGAAACATTGTTATCGTCATTTCTCAGGAAGATCTTTCACAAATTTGGTACACAGATTCCCCTTGGGGTCTAGTTATGCAAGATACCTTTTCTGGTCCGATTCGAAAATCCGATATGGCCACCAGGCAGCCATCTTGGATTTCCCCATGAAACATTGTTATCGTCATTTCTCAGGAAGTACTGCATGGATCTTTCTCAAATTTGGTACACAGGTTCCCCTTGGAGTCTAGTTGTGCAAGATACCTTTTCTGGTCCGATTCGAAAATCCAATATGGCCACCGGGCAGCCATCTTGGATTTCCCAAAAAACTTTATCGTCATTTCTCAGGAAGCACTGCATGGATCTTTCTCAAATTTGGTACACAGGTTCCACTTGGGGTCTAGTTGTGCAAGATAGATTATCCGGTCTGATTCGAAAATCCAATATGGCCAGCAGGCAGCCATCTTGGATTTCCCCATGAAACTTTATCGTCATTTCTCAGGAAGTACTGCATGGATCTTTCTCAAATTTGGTACACAGATTCCCCTTGTAGTCCAGTTGTGCAAGATACCTTTTCTGGTCCGATTCCAAAATCCAATATGTCCTATCAGGCGGCAATCTTGGATTTCCCCATGCAACTTTGTTATTGCGATTTCTCAGGAACTTCTGCGTGGATCTTTGTCAAATTTGGTACCTTTTTTGGTCCGATTCGAAAATCCAAGTTACGCTTCAAATTAATACAGTATTCCCGAGTTGTGACGTTGCATCACAATTTAGAGTCGGCGGATCAAACGGTGGGGCATATTCTATATATTGACTATAGAGAATATCCGTACCTTCACCTTCCATATCGAGGAGTTCAAATAATTCGGAATTAAAACGTATTTCTTCAAATTTTAAATCAGTTTTCTTTTGTCCATGCAGTCGCAAGTGAACTGCCCCACCGTTTCTTCTGCTGGTGGGTCGGCTACATGAAGGGATGTCACTCTTGTGACACAGCTCACAACTCGACAACTGTAGACTACTGCATGTTTCGATCCAAGGGAGATAATCAGGATTCAGACACTTTCGAAGTTTCAAATTTACTGCGCGGACCGGATCCCTTCAGTATTAAGTATTGTACCATCTTAGTATTTTCGAGCATGGTATCTTAAAAGAGATATCTCAAACTAGCCCAGTAAACAGAACAGAATTAGCATTCATTCCTAATTATAAAATCTTAAGTATGTTTCATAGCTCATGCCAAAGTGTCAAAGAGATTTGTCTTCGCTTGCAGTACCCAATGATGACACGTGCAAAAAAATAAAATACTACAAAACGAAGACGAAGGATCCTCCGTATATGTACATTAACTTTCAGACTAACTTTGCTCATTTCTCTTGTACTATAACAACCGACATAAGTACAGTTTCTAGAAATCTTGAAACTCCTGAAACTTAGAAAGATGATATCTTGGTGTTTTCCAGTGTCCCTTTTTTGATCTTTTTCGCTCAGATTCGAAATTCTGTAAACAAAATTACAAATCAATCGCTTGTTCCTGGTAACAATGGACAAAAAGATCCTCTTGTCATTAGCTTACAATTATCGGACAATGGTGGGCGCCAAGATCCTTCAGGATCTCTCGTCTCATATAAATGCCCTTTTCAAACTGAAGCGAACCCCCTATTTTCCCCTTTTCCCATACAGCGAACACCCTGATGTGCCTTTTGGAGTAAAGGCGAACCACCCCTCAGTAAATTCTGGCTACAGTAAATCCATTGCATCTGTGAATATGCAAATCGCCTGTAAATAAGACCAGAACAAAAATGAAGATAGTTAAAACAAATTCAGTCGCAGTTAATCTTCCTCTGCGAAGATACTGCAAAAATTAGATGCTTTATCCTTAATTGACCTCTAATGATTTTATGACCTCAAAAATGAACTTAAAGTTCAAGAGTGAGAATGTCATCAGGTCACATCGTAATCCGCGCACCATGTAGAGATGATTAAGCCTGGATGACAGATTTTAACACGCGATGCCACCAGAAAAAAAATTCTAGCCATCTTTGGGTTGGGTATAGCTGGTCTATTGTAGTGTGGCAAGACGTTTCCACTGATATGCAACACATTGCCCTACTGGCACATCCAACTAAAAGTGTCCGGCTCCTATATATTCCATTCTCCCATTGTTTGCAACCTCATAAATTGTCGGGGTAACACGTATTTGACAGTATAACCTGTTCTTCTAAACTCTCCAAAGTTACAGCAAACGACGAACAAGATCGTAAAGAAAAGGATACGAGAAGGGACACTAATCCTGGGACATTCTTAACCACAGGGACAAGATTCTACTGGATTGCATATACATACCCATCTCACACCACATATATATCGATGTATATGTGATGTGAGATGGGTATGTATATGCAGTCCAGTAGAATCTTGTCCCTGTGTTCTTAACCGTCACATTTGCAACAGAATGCCAATACGGTTGAGAAACTCACTGCAACAACACATGAACCTTTGGGTTGGCGTGTGCAACGCTGCATGATACAAGTATATGCGCCCCATGACACGGGAGTGATTTTTCTTCCGTTTTCTTTAAATTGCCATTTATTCTACATCCTCAGATTTTAAATCTGGAAAGCGATGTGCCAATAGTGCCCTGCGGTGCCTTATGTGCCCAATGCAAACAGGAAGCTGAGTTTGTGAAAATACCGGACAGTATCCCATTTTTTGTCCGGAATCAGTTCTTAAATTCCAACTTAAAGACCAACTTTATCATTGTTCAAGAGAAATGTCACGGTCGATTAGCATCCCTGTTTGGATTTTGTCCAGAGTAAATCGTGAAAAGTCACAATCATGCGTGACTGCGATGCATCTTTCTCTAGATAACGACTTCACAACGTACAACGAAAATCATATGGATTAAGAATTTATACTGATCAGCGATAACGATACTTTTGAAACATCATGATGTCTCGCCGGCATCATTGTTTTTCTTTGAATCTGGTGCTAATGTTGTATAGATTAGATTTTTGGATAATAGATGCGGAAATTCTTCAATGGACGACGAATGAATATTGAACGACGGACTAGACGCTTGGATTTGTACACTATACAAGAGTGACGACACAGGTAAAGGATCAACGCTCAACAAAAGAAGAAATACTTTAGATTTGCGAATATATACTGGGAAATATTCATATAATCAATAATAATAATAATAATAATAATAAACTTTATTTATAGAGGGTTTACAATCCAAAGATAACCTGGTTAGCCGAGGCTAATCTACCCCAGGGCCCTCTGTATGTGCAGGGGTATAACAGTGCATATGTCCAAAAGTGATAAAATACAGATAAGAATAGGTAGTTCGGTAGATAATAACGATATATAAAAATAAACATATATATATATAAGATCCAGGGGGATTACATCTAAAACCACACCAGACTAGAAGTGGGTAAAATATCTTTTGATGTAATTTGTTTTAAAAGTATTTACAGTTGAGGATCTGCGGATATTTTCATCAAGTTGATTAAAAACTATTGCACCATTGTGCCTTAGAGCTCTTGACGTAGCAGTTAATCTTGCCCTAGGTACATACAGTGAATCTTTTTGACTACTAAGCCGTGTCCGTCTTGTTGAAACATCTTTAACTTTTTTGAACATTTCTGTTATGTACACAGGGGTCAAATTGTTCAGTGCCTTGAACACAAGGCCTGCAGTTCTATATCTGACTCTCTCCTGTATTCTCATTACCCGGCAAGTATTGAAGAGTGGTGCAGATGGCGTTCTTCTTGGTGCATCCATTATCAGCCTGAGGGCCAGTTTCTGTAGTAGAAGGATGCGGCCAACATGACATGAATTTCCCCATATTGTACTACAGTAATCTAGATGGGGTTCTATAAATGATCTGTAAAACATAATTCGCGTTTGGCAAGGTAAAAATCGTCTAATTCTACGTAGTAGGGCAATATTTCTGCTGATTTTTCCTGCAACATTATTCACATGGTCTTTCCAGTTGAGGTTCTGGTCGATAATAACACCCAAGAGTTTATCCGAGTTAACATATTTAAGAATGGTGTTATCGTATTCAACATGTAAGCTTTTATTCGATAACTTGCTGAGTTTTTGCTCGGTAGTAATTAGCATTACTTTCGTTTTTTCGGCGTTGATAACCATTCTGTTGTCGCTACACCACAGTCCAACATTTTCCACTGAACAGTTCATTTTGGTTTCCAATCGATCAAGTTCTGTATCACTAGCACATATGGTGGTGTCGTCGGCAAACATATCAACGTCAGAGTTATTATTTAGGGGCAGGTCATTCATAAACATTATGAATAGTAACGGTCCCAATATACTGCCCTGGGGTACCCCATGGGTCACAGTGGTAGTGTTTGAAATTTCTCCCTTAAACGACACATATTGTTTTCTGTCGAACAGATAGGTCCTAAACCAATTTATGGTGTTTTTGTCGCACCTATACAGTTTTAGTTTGGATATAAGAACGTCCAAGTCAATCATGTCAAATGCTTTTCTTAGATCCAGGAGGACGATTCCATTTAAAAGACCTTGGTCCATATTTTCTGTCCACAAATTCACAAGTCGATTTAGCGCTGTCTCACAGGAGTGAAACGAGCGAAATCCAGATTGTGCCCGATACAGTAATCCATTATCCAAGAGATATCCGTAGAAAGCGTCGTGGACGTGCCGTTCAAGAATCTTACTGAGGGTACACAAAATGGAAATAGGCCGGTAGTTGTTTTTGTCGTCTCTGTTCCCCCCCTTGTGGACTGGAGCCACACGAGCAGTTTTCCAAGCAGTTGGGAATTTCCCAGATACAATGCTCATATTTAGTATATTCACTAATGGAGGGGTTATCACTGCAGCAGATATCTTCAGTAGACGAACACTGACATAATCAGTGCCTGTAGCTTTAGCGGGATCGAGTTTCTCCAGATGTTTCAGCACACTTGAGGCTGATATTTTAGGTATGGTAAAATTCACACCACTTTTCAGCTTCATTGATACATAATTATGAAGTTTCACATTTGTATACTCCTCTAGACGCCGAGTAGGCAGGAAATTTTGCACAATTGTAGAGAAGAAATCGTTGAAGCAATTTGCAATATTTCTCGGGTCTGTCAGTATTTCGTCTCCATCTTTGATGTTCGTCGGTGTTGTTTTGATGGCAGTAGGCGCGAGCTCTCTAAGATAACGCCATATCTTCCTACTATCACCTTTGTTTAGTTCAATCAGAGATTTATAATGTTCCGTTTGGGCCTCTCTTATCAGTTTAACACATTGGTTTCTCTTGATGCGATAATCTTGTTCATCACCGTTTCGTTTCAACCTATCCCTCTCGGCCAGGGCATGGAGAATATCTTCATTTATCCATTCAGGTTGTTTCGGCCTCTTTACCCTCTTCTCTTTGATGGGGGCGTGTTTTTCCACAATATCCATAAATAATCCATACCATATATCCAGCGCGTCGTCTGGATCAGAGTACATGTCTATTACCACTTCTGCTATTACCGACCATGGTACTTGCTCTAAATCAGTTAGGTATTTTGCTTCGTCGAAATTTTTATAGCATCGATATTTGATGCTGGTATGTGAATGCTTAGATCCAAAGTTGTCACACAAGACAATACAAGTAGGGAAGTGATCGCTCATTCCGATTTGTGGTACTTTAGTGGCTCTTATATCACTGACCCTGGTCGTAAATACATGGTCTATGAGTGTACTGGAATCTAACTAACTCTAGTTCGCCAGTAAAGTATTTATTAGCGAAAGTTTGAAAATTTTCTCGTGCACCATTTATTTTGGCGAATGACCGTATTATGGAAATTGTCGTCGATCTAATTTGTGATGAAGTTATTTAAGAAATTAAGGAATTTCTTTTTTCAGCATCATGTGACGGTATAGAAAACGCATGTTAGAGGATCACCCAATTATGAAAAAAAAAATTGAAATATAGTTCCAGTTTAACAGGAATTAAACATGGTACGGTTGTGTATGTTCTCGTGACGGAACTTGTCCGTGTAAATTGCAATGAGATTATGCGGACTGTCCAAAATATAAACTGACAAATATCTTATCTTTTATCTAAAATTGGAACATTATTTATATGTTTAACAGAAATCCTGAAATAAACACAGAAGCCTGTCTGTCTGCATCAAGCTCTAGTATATAGCAATTATCCTGATAAATATGAAGCGGAGCCAAGCGGAAGGAACTCCACTGAGTAATTGACCGTTTATCGGGACATGGGACGTGCTTCCCCCCAGTCCACGGCCTAGGACAAGTTATAACGTTTAATATATAACACGTACAATATGTGGAATAACTTTAAGACTAGCAAAATGTTGTGTATGGGTCACGTGTTCATGGAGTACAGTCTACATGACAACTGAAGAGATATTTCACAGGAGTTTGATATATATGTTCAACACGGTAAGTAATATCGTTATGACTAAATACAACATGGCACGCTTTCTATGCACTTGATGATACCGATCAGTAGTCTGCAGAAGATTTATCTTCACCAGACAAAAGAAGCCCGTGTATCGGCATGCCTAAACTAACTGTATGCATTAATATGTATTAATTGTCATGACATTTGGCTAAATGTTCTCTGTATACCATGGGATTTGAAATTTTGTGAGAGATGTGTTTAGGATGAGATGTGGAATATTAGGGACTTGCTCTGCTCACAAAGTGGAGGATTGGAATTAGACAACTATATAAATCACCTAGTATCAAATTAACATTGTCACATCATAACTTTTACGGGTCTACAAAGTCGTGTGATACGGATGCATTTTGTTCAGTTGCACTGGAACCAGAATAGGCTACATTCACCACTGTAGTTTACATTTAACAGTGTACGAATTATGGTATGTTTAATAGAGAGAAGAGGTTGATGATGTGAGTGCTGTTGTTGTTGTACACAGAGTATCATTTGGAAAATGCTGAAAAGCGTGTGCCTGAAGATAGTGACAATGCATATGTTGTGCATTAGATCCTGAATTTGTGTAAATGTTCCTGCATGTTAAACAATTTCCCACATTTGTCATTGTTTATTGACACACAAAGATAAATTTTGGAAATTGTTAATAATTGGTTACAGAAATAATCACCTTTATCAATATTTGTATGATAATCTTTCTTTTTGCTGTATTTTGCATGAGCTTCCTTCCATATTGTGTATAGTTTAGATGGGCCGAAATTGATACAGTTTAATGGTAAGCGCTACAGATAAATGATACAGTTTAATGGTAAGTGATATATAGATAAATGGTAAGTGATGCAGTTTAATGGTAAGTGATATACAGATAAATGGTAAGTGATACAGTTTAATCGTAAGTAATATACAGATAAATGGTAAGTGATACAGTTCAATGGTAAGTGATATATAGATAAATAGGAAGTCATGCAGTTTAATGTTAAATGATATGCAGATAAATGGTAAGCGATACAAATTAATGGTAAGTGATATACAGATAAATGGTAAGTGATGCAGTTTAATGGTAAGTGATAAATGGTAAGTGATGCAGTTTAATGGTAAGTAATATTAAGATAAATGGTAAGTGATGCAGTTTAATGGTAAGTAATATAAAAGATAAATGGTAAGTGATGCAGTTAAGATAAATGGTAAGTGATGCAGTTTAATGGTAAGTAATATAAAAGATAAATGGTAAGTAATGCAGTTAAGATAAATGGTAAGTGATGCAGTTTAATGGTAAGTAATATAAAAGATAAATGGTAAGTGATGCAGTTTAATGGTAAGTTTTTCACTGGACATGAGTTGTCATCTTTAGGCATACACTTTTCAACAGTTTCCAAACTATCCGGTAACAGCAGCAACACACACATCACTATATATTATAAGCCCTTGCATTTCTTTCATAATTCATGCATGCAGATTTGCCTATGCCTATTTTTCAGTCGTGGTTTGACGATAGCACAAACCTATAATTTGAGCGAAAATTGTCAATGCACACGGGTGTATACGTACGGTATGATAGTGAATTGAAATGTTGGAAATTGCCCATCATCTTTCCCATCGCACTTAAATTCAATGGTGGCATGGAAATTAGAATAGATAGAACACAATTTTGGCAACTATTAAATTTCAATAAAAACATTGATATGTAGCCAACATTAACGGTAAATGTCTCTTAAAACGGATGTTTTGAAGAAAAAAAAACATACAGACGCAATACAAGTCAACAGGTTGTTATACATTCATATCATATGATATTTGATTCCAAGGAAATGCTAATATGACAGTTACTGTGACATGCCATTTCTATCACTGCATTTGTAAATGTTTTGGGGCACGGAAATCCGAACTTTATGTCAGTCATGAATTGTGAGAACCATGTATTATATACGGTATATATGGTGAACATGACGGGAATTGATTACTCGACTTTGGACATCTGCATCACACCATCCGGCTACTTCCACAGTGTTGTATCCGTTGATTGAGCTCTGATACGTTCCGTGTATAAATAACTGTAACAAGTTATTTTCTCATAACATACTCTTGGATGTAGTCCGAAAACAACGCCCGACAGATGTCTTTACACCCAACAGATATCTTAACGCCCGACAGATGTCTTAACGCCCGATAGATGTCTTAACGCCCGACAGATGTTTTTCTGTGAAGAATTTATATACTTTTACTGGGTTGCCATCGTCATGAAAAAACCCTGAATAGTCACGAATAAATGTTGGGAGCATTAATTGAGTCGTTGATTGAGTCGTTAATTAGGCATCCCGATAGGGATGCCTTATGTGTTTCAGTTTCTTCTTCCTTCTGCTTCTTGCTTCTTCTTTTCCCCACTTTTCTTTTGCGTCGGATAACTTTTGAATGCCTTTGTCCCGGATTCTTTCTAAATTTGGTATGTGGGTACTTTCCCTCAAGTTATCTTTTGGAGATATTTTTGTGCTGATTCGCCTATAGGTGGCACCACCTGCTCTGTAAAAACAGTTGTGTACAGAATTGCACAATTACAAAAAATGTGTATCAGAAGTACACAATGTGTGTCACAGTTACACAGTGATTGTAGATGTTCAGTTTTGTTACAGTGTTGTGTGTACCTCTGGTACACAGTCTGTGTACTTTTGGTACACAGTTGTTTTTAGAGACTGTTAAAATTGTTTTTCCTAAGTTTTACGTTTTTACTCTCTTCACAAATACTGAATTTTCCTTTACTTAACATGCAAAAGGGATGCTTCCTCGATCGTATTTGATCGACTGTATCTAGTTTCATATAGATCTTTTAAAAAATCATGAACTTCCCCTCCCATCTATTCTTTCTCCTGACCTGTTATATATTCATATACACACGCATCCCATTGAACGGTCATTGGTAAAAACAATTCGGCCTTCGGCCCTAATAATTTATTTTTTTCTCGGCTATTTCATACCACGGAAGTCCTATACACTGGTCTCAATGGGTCATGAAAAGTCACGAAGAAGTCATGACTATTCACTGTTTGTATGCTGTGGCAACCTTGTTTTTACATCGTTGAGCATGCAATATCGCTTGGGATTTAGATGACTATTTCTGCAAGGTCTTTGGATGATTGACTTTCACTGATCTCTGACTTGACCAATTGATATATAATGTTGCACAAATATATGTAGATACGAGTGTCACATGTGACGTTCAGTAGCCAGCCACTATCCATCATTTCCGCGTCCATAATGCAAAGACCTTATTCATAAGTCAATCATCACCTCGAGACACGGTTCGCCCGCCAAGACGAGGACCAGCCGTCTTATAATACCCCAACAGCATTCCTGGCCTCATATGACTTCTGCGAATTAAGCCCATATTTGGGCGTGTTATAAGCCCAATGTGTTGTATATTTCGTCCCCTCGGGTTGCTTTGAATTCAGATGTTCGTATCCGTGTATGTTTTGAATTAGGCTCCGCCTTCTTGTCGTTTTCGGTCGGAGCTTTCGTCTGAATATATCTGCGCTAACCCAGTCAAATCCATCTTCTCGAGACAAGGCGTATCCTGCCGCAAGCTATACTCCCCAGGGAGTGGAGCGCTAGTGTAAGGACTAGGGTAGATGAGTCAAATCAAATATCGATAGAGATTTGCCTGGGCCTGTTTGCATCGGTATACAAGCACAGTAGGCGTAACCTCTAGCTGAGGTTCATAGCGTCTCCCTTCCCTCAACGCTATGCCGACGACAAATACATTTCCCTGGTGGTAACTCGAACATCTCCATGGCGGACTTATTATTACCGTTGCACCCTATTGGACCTTCATTAACTTGAGAAAATGGGTCGCCATGAATAAAAATACAGAAATGGCAGACTAAATGACCCTTCGTCGGTCATATATTAATTACAGACGTTAATTTTATCCCTATGGAGCCTCAAAATCACCTGAAATCGAGGGTCAAGAAGATGGGCATTTCCGTCATAATAGACCCCGTGTACACAGGGGATGATGATCACAACATCGATTATGGTATTTTTATTCATGGCGGCCCATTTTCTCAAGTTAATGAAGGTCCAATAGGGCGCAAAGGTAATAATAAGTGCGCCATGGAGATGTTCGAATTACCACCAGGGAAATGTATTTGTCGTCGGCATAGCGGTGAGGGAAGGGAGACGCTATGAATCTTAGCTACGTAACCTCCTGTTCCCGGATCTGTCTTACATTTGGGTGCCGATAGCTGATAAATATGTCTGTATCCGATCAGCTTGAATGTTGTTATGACAACTAACATCACCCACGCCAAAATCAAAGCTCTTTTCTCTCTCGTTTTCTCGGTGTTCATTTCTCGCTCACCGATTTAAATTGTCACCCATTTTTTGTACAGGTGTCACTACGATAAGGCGACATTTTTGCCTATAAAAAAAAACGACTCTCGGGACGTCTGTATACCTGCCTCTCACAATCGGCAGTTTGTGATTATTACATCTGAACTTACACAATGACAACGCTTTGTTGGTCGACAAACATACAAGATATTAGCTCCTGACCGGTGCTTCTAGTAAGCTGAAGGCACTACTCGTATACTTTAGGCCGCAGCAGAGTTTGCAATTTGTCACAGCACGGTTTCAGAAAAAGTCATTTCTGCTTTGAATTATCTCGATTTCTATAACAAACTTTGTATACGATGATAACAAATAAAACATGTGTTCAAAATATATTTTCCTGAATACACGGATAAATTGACGAAAGTGTATACGAATATTCGACGTTATCGGAATTATGTCCAGTCACGTCGAGTTTTTAGGTGGTCAGGTGATACCTTCCGGTAAAAATCTCAAAATTGCCTTCATCAGGTAACTTGATGATGATATTAGTCTTTTTACCTGCGGCACGCAGGTCTACGGGAGGCTCGCGTTGTTGTTGTTCTTCTTCTTCTTGTTCTTGTGACTTTTTGAAATGCGCATGCGCTAAGAGAGTGTGATCTCTGCCACACTTTTCTTTTCAACCTCCGATCTCACATGACAACACTGTCTTCAAGCGCGTTTGAATTCATTTGCAACTATATTCGGTGGAATGAATTATTGCTTCGTTAATTATTATATATGAGAATAGTGTGAATAACATCAAAGGACCTACGAAGTAGGGTAGGCATTAGGACTCCGAACCGACACGCACAATCTCACGTTCGGCTATTTCCGTATTGGCGGAACAAGCCTCTCACATAGAACGCACAAATCCCCACCAGTGGGGAGCGTATGACGATCACGCAGTGAGCCGGCTACGACATAGTGCTTCTGATAATCAAGAGATCCGGACGCATTTTGTTATGAAATGAAGTTAATTTTAATCAAACGAACATAATTCATTCAAATTATACAAAACTATTTCTATGTTTAGTTGAATAATAGCAATCTGTCCGCAGAACTCAGCAACTGGGCTAATTTCCGCCAATACGGAAAAAGACGAATGCGATATTGGTTCCGCCGAAAATTAATTGTGCGCATGATAAGATAAGATTCTTTATTGTACTGAGCATCCCATTTGGGACAGAGTACAAAACACATAAAAAGTAGAATAAATAAGAAAGTAAACAAACAGGTGCGACGTTTCCGTTTTCGCTCCCAGATATCCACTAGGCCAGAGGTCAGTTTTCGCAGCTAAAGTGAGTTCTGGGGCTAGATTGCGACACGCACTGAACTCTTGGACCCCCAGTTGAAAACCTGCCAATATTAAGATGGGCACGGCCCAAGTTAGAATCACCAGTGATTTTAATCAAAAATCACCAGAAATTTTCATCAAAAGTAGGTCCACACGAAACATGCTGGCAACAGTCCCCTAATGCACCTTCGTGCCCAGTGTGAATAACGTCACAGGACATAAGAAGTAGGGTAGGCATTAGGACTCCGACGGACGCTGAACTCTTGGACCCCCAGTTGAAATCCTGCCTATATTAAGATGGGCACGGCTCAAGTTAGATTCACCAGTAATTTTAATCAAAAATCACCAGAAATTTTCATCAAAAGTAGGTCAGCTCGAAACATGCTGGTAACAGTCCCCTGATGCACTTTAATGCCAAAAATCAAGGTTCTAATATCAACGGTAACACTCAGATATAACATATCTCTCAGATATAACATATCTCTCAGATATAACATATATATAAATATTTATATTCATGTCACTGTTCCATTGTTTCTCTAGTTGTATTCTTCTTAAAATTTTGTACTCTGCCTTTGACTGGTGTTTGTACAATAAAATCTTGAATCTTGAATGCTTATTTTGCCGACGAAAGGATTCAGATGGACTCACTCGATCATTACCGGACAATTTCAAATGGTAGCCCACTTCGAAGAGACAGAAATGACTATGTGGTATTTAATGAGTTGGACACCCCTGTGCGCGAACAATACCTCGCAGTCGTGCAGTTATATTGTGCACTTTCGGTTGCATGACATTTGGCAAATAGCTATTTTGAATGATTCTCTTTCAGAACACAGCCTCTCTATCCTCATTCTTGCAAGCCAGGGCATTGATTCGCTGGTATTGACGATCCCGTCCTCTTCCGCACTCAGAATCCATTTGGAATAGAATTAATCACTTCCGTAAATTCAATACTTATGTGTATCAGCGAACAATGCGCAGAAACATATTACATTTGACATCATTCTCTCAAGTCGGAGCCCATTTCTGCTAGAATTTACTGGTTCTATACAAAATTTACGTTACTTTGTGAATCAGTTTACGTCATATATATCAGATACTGGCCATAAAAACGATGTTGACCTCGTGGCCAAAAGCTAGGGCCTTTGTTTTCCTGGAGGGGTTTTCGAGTTTGATTTTGATACTTAGATACCTTTCGCATTGACTTTAACTTGGCAGTCATTTTCGCGAATGCAACAATTTGATGTATCAAAAGATAATAACGAGAATTCGACATCATTCTCTTGCACACAGACCTTGTTTAGTGAACTAGCCCCGAAACTTCGCACTTGAATCACCTTCGGAATGACAAACATATTCGCAAATTGAGTATAGGAAGATATCCATAGATACTGACTAGAAATGTTTCTTGTTTGCAGAATTTGATTTTAAAGAAAAAGAAATTAATAAAATTAGCAACCTTCGAAAAGGATTGGCCGAACATGTCAGATGAGATGATATTTCCCAAGAATGAAATAGTTTATCATTTATATAGAAGAAGCAAACCATGTCTTAATATTGACTTGCTGCGTGGAAAAGAGTGGCAAGGAATTTAGTTCGCAGATGATAACGAACGTAAATGCAGAAACCCAATTAATTATTTTAATCGAATATCAAGACTGTAACAGGCCTCAATTTGAATAGCGTAAAAGTGTCATTATGCCTCTTGGACAGTTCGATAAAGCCTTAAATCCCATTCCGTAGTTTCACAGATCGAAGTGATAGACCTGATACTAAATTCATTGAAAAATAACTTTGAAGGAAATATAAATTTTCCATTTTGATCGCCAAATTAAGCCAGAAGGGAGACTGAAGAGCGCAGATTTTCGCGCTGTGACTAAATCCTCGAAATTTGTTTGGATTTCCAAATATTTGAAAGCCTTTTTGATTTGCAAAAGGTAACGACTGAACCGAATGTTTTGAAACTTGGCATACACGATATTTGTAAAAAAAACATTGCCAAAGCGATCATGGTGTCAATTCAGTATAGACGGCACGGCCGAGTCAAAATCGTCGGATTTTGAATGGGGAAAGTGAATATATATATATGGTATCAGAACTATTACGCAATCCCTACAATTGTGGGTTACAAGTTGAAAATTACTTCCCTTGGCATAAAAACACTGGCAGTTGGCGCTTTTTTCTACAATTACCACTACCTCCGCTGATATGTCTTTCACTGTATTATTGCCACTGCCGCAGGTTTTGACTACAATGTAGTCATTTCTCACTTGTTTCAATGCGATCAGTCACATGAAATTTCCATCGGATTTACGACGACTGATTATCATGTTCAGAATGGCGTTTGAACTCTGAACATGTTTACAGGATATAAAAGCGAAATGAATAGGCCTACAATGATATTCTTAGAATTGTGAAAACTCTTTTAGAATTTTTCATCAACAGGACGGATTTCATGTTTTATCTCTAAACGCCTGATTCAAAATATAGTCCTGGTCATGAATTCTCGCGCAGAGTACGATAGGCATACTTGCATGTTGTATAATAGCAGGGCATATTTGGATATGATTTTAATCAGATTGCGTTCGTCAGTACGAGTCTAGTTATTTCCTATAGATTGGGAATCTCAATTTGCTTTTAAAGGGGAAATATATCATTAAGTTATAAATATAGATCTATACCGCATGCAAATGCAATTAACTTCCCTATTTGAAGCAAAATACCAGGAATCTCGTACATGGTGATCGCCAATACATGCATGTGTACACAGGCTTATAATTGATCAATAAATTGAGTTTCGAATAATTTTATTATAAAACAAACAAATGGAGGACTTATGCCTGAAGTGCTCTGTAACGTGTTTAAAACTCCCTCACCGTATCACATCATCTTACTTGGAGTGATACATCACTGCATGACATCTGGCTGCTCCATTTTATTTGATTGAAGCAGACGACATTGTGCATGCGATCCACTTGCATCATTGTGCTGTGACGGCTGTAGGCCTATGATGCAAACTGTGCAGATGTTTATACCGCTTTTATGGAGGCGTGTATAATGGTTATAAATTCTGATGGCCGTTGACGACTTAACGGTGACTATAGTGTCTCCGCGGGATAAAAAAAAAGACAATGCCTTTCTGGATAGATGGTGTAATAAGTGGATTCCATGAGGGACATCGTGTGAAACAATTGCACTTCAGGTCAGAAATTCAATAGTATTATATTTATGTGAAATGCATCATGTACAAATATCATCACAGTTGATGAAACAAGCTGACAGCTGTAAACTTAACTTTGGGTTTATAAAGATCTGGTTGAGCGACAGGATCAGTTTGTTACAGAGACACTAGATATGAAGAAATTATCGATCACTGATGACTCGATATTCTTGATTAATCATGCCCTTGCATGGGTGTAGAATAACAGCTTTTCTGTAGGCCTATTTGCTATGGAATGCCTGTGTAATAACCTATCCTGGTGACATCGTCCGTGTGAATTAAGCGCGTGCAGGGTTAAGAGGTCTATTATATCTAACAAGGGCGAAGGGGGTTAATGATTTTTAATGCGGGTCATTCTATAGATGCTGCATGTCACCATGCGCTATGACATGCTTCTCATCTAACTAACGAATTTGGGATGGAATGCAGGGCCGACGTGAATACGGAGTATACAGCTAAAGTGAAGAATTACATTTGTACGGACTTGTTTTTGCATCACGTTGAAATTATATTTGGTTGATATGAGCAATTCGTAAATCTGTGAGGCGGGCGCTAGACATTAACCCTCTAGCCTCGGTGTGTTATTCCTATTCCAGTTCAAATGTTTCGTTTCTGGATTTTGGGTTTGCATATTGTCATTGTCATATTGTTGGATTACTCCGACTTTCCTAGCTACATGTAAAAAATGGTTTGTTACACTAGAATTGCCATGCATCCGCGCCAAATAATTATGACTGAATATACATTATCAATGCTTGCGTCTATGCATAATAATTATATAGAACGGTTACGGTATTTTTCGAGCTACTTTTATCAATGGCGGAGATATTTTGTATGTATAAACCACCAGCACTGTTTATTTACCGACTCATTTCCTACATGGATTTCAACATGGGTGAACTAAACATCATTCCAAGTGTCTGTGGCAGCGAATGATATATAGCACTCGTGCGATACGGAAATTATGGGAAGTGAGTCATGGGCTCTACATGGAATACATTGATTGTTGTCTGGCGTGAACGTCGGAGACTGGCTTGAGTACAGAACTCTCCAACGGGACAACGGTTGTTTGTGGAAAGACGTCAATTATCAATGTAACCTCGATCGGTTACATTGTTGTTACTATTATTGTGATAATGGGCGTTCCCCATTTTGGGAGTATTAGGGCAGAAATCATACGCGCAACAATACATGCGGGCTCACCACCGCTGTATTGCACTCCACAGCATATGAGCATTTCCTTAAACCAATCCTATCACTGCACAAGTCACCCATTGTGCATTTCAGTCCCCCTTTCCCAATTTTATCCTTAGAAAAATGATTTGGCGACGCACCGATGCGCACCGTGACTCCCGGTGTAAATTTGTGGTTAGTAATCCAGGCGCTCTGAACACCAAATTCAACTCAAATCAGTAAGATCCTATACATAGCCACATAAACGATTGGGAAGCATTGATCTTATTTATTAAGATTGGTAATCGTCCTCTCCTGATCGCTACAAATGATGGGGCGTAAATTTTAATTATTGATAACTGATGCAAATATGGTAAATATGCATCAATTATCTTACTATTCCAAGAAAAGACCATTATGCTTCTACATTGATGATAATTTTGGCAACTTCAAGTCGAAAATAGTCCAGATATGACTGTTTAAAAATATTCTCCATACTGTATAGATATATAAAGGAGAGGAAGAGTACGATCCACAAATCTACCACAGGAGACACGCGTCAATACACTCGTCGATCCGTCAGGGCATATCTTTTGTCGAAGAATTCAAGTGCATGGCGATTACCGGTGTGGAGACTAAGAATGTCCGGTGGCTACGAGTGTCCGGCCCCCATCTTCTAACCCAGCTAGGACATTTTTAGGATACTTTGCTATTTAGAACGAGATGCTAATTATACAATATATTCTGTTTCTCCCCGAACAAATCCACCGACCGCAATATGCCCCCTGCATCGATTCAACTGAACGTAAATATTGAATGAGAATTCATCCCACTGCCAGATTATGCAGCAGAGTAAACTTGCTGATGGAATGATCAACACTGTTCGAGTATCCTCCTTCACACGAGGTACACCCATTCGGAACTCCCGAGCGGAAATCTACGAAGGGGACATCTCAAACCGGAGATCCCCGAGAAGTTGCGAATGGAGGTACACCGACTGATTCGGGTGAGTGAGAATATCGTTCGACTTGTCCGTAACGCCAATGACAAGTTATACCCCACTGAGGTCGCCGATACTTATTAAAGCGGATAACGCTCATCTTCCATGGACCAAAGTCAACATAACCTGTGACGTACAATGTAACATGACGTAAAACGCTGAATATCTCTTTCCTTAACCTGTCATCGCGAGAAAGCTTCACGCGAGCACATTCCATTCTTCTCAGTGTGCTCATACCGAGAATGTCGGCGTTTTCCTTTTCGAAATACACGAATGATTTGCATAAAATGTAGACTATATACATATGTGCGATGCTGGGACTTGGAGCTCTTGTTCCCCAGAAAGAAACAATATATTGTCTAATTAGCACTTTGATAATCTCATCTAAATTGCATAGATTCGCACTTCAGGGAGAGTTAATATATTGTCTATTTAGCATAGATTCGCAAATCTGTTTTACCTCGTCGAGATTGCAGAGAAGACAATATATTGTCTAATTAGCACTTTGATAATCTCATCTAAATTGCATAGATTCGCACTTCGGGGAAAGTTAATATATTGTATATTTAGCGTAGATTCGCAAATCTGTTTTACCTCGTCGAGATTGCAGAGAAGATAATATATTGTCTAATTAGCACTTTGATAATCGCATCTAAATTGCATTGATTCGCACCTCCTGCATACTTAATATATTGTCTATTTAGCGTAGATTCGCAGATTCAATTTCACACGCCGGCTTCACAATATATTGTCTAAATAGCACTGTGGGGAAAGTGAATAATATATTGTATATTTAGCGTAGATTCGCAAATCTGTTTTTAGATTCGCAGCTTCAATTTCACACGCCGGCTTCACAATATATTGTCTAAATAGCACTGTGGGGTCATTCTCACGGAAAGGCACATTTTCACTTGGTGAAATATCTGAAAATCAAGATCACCAATGACTACAGAATTTGATTTCAACAGAGTCTCCATTGACAAAACTCTTTATAATGCGTACAATAAATGCAGACATTCCGAATAATAAACTTTTCCTAACACTTGTCTTCAATCATGTCACTGGTGTTACACAGGAATTATCAGTATATTGGGCACTAAGAGGACAGAAATAGGAAGATACACACATACTAGGCAATATATTGCGTGTAACTATGACTAACGATGAACAAAAATTGAAATTAAGAAAACAAGTTTGTTTTTAGTATTCTAATTATGCTACATAGCTCACCAAAATCAGCCAGTTGAATCGCATGTATCAACCATTCATCTAGATTCTGTATAATAAAGCTAATTATTCTTGATGCTGACTTTAACCTAATTATGGAGGTATAAATCGGGAGGAGACACAGATTGGGGTGATGAAAGTGTTCAATGTAAGATCCCAAAATCAGACAATCACGACCATTTCAACCTTTTCGCTCTGACAATAATTGACGTTTACTCCAATGAGATTAACATATTCGCACGGCACAATCTTTTGATATTTTCTACCCCTAACAAAGCCACGTTTTTCTGCGGGAGTAAACTCTTTCATGTTTACGGACCCTGCCGGGAAATGATGCCTTATTTGGAAACTGTTTCGGGATAATGTTTATATATTAGATCACGAGCTACCGCGTGTAATTACTGTGGGCGTGATTTTGAAATAGTTACAACCAGCTATCCATCTGATAGGCTAACAATAGTAGTTTCAACTCGCACGGGATTTATATAGGGCTGAATTTAGATATAATACATGTATTCCGAGATATTATATCTGACTTTACTGAGATTGATACATACTTATGCTTATCATCGTTCCCAAACGAGTGATGTTACCAGATTTGGCGAACGGAGGCATAACAGGCATATCCGCTCTGATCACTTTCTGCGAAGCCGTCCATAAACAGAAAGATTTCACTCCCAAGTTAGAAAAAATCGTCAAAACACACGAAGTCAACACTCAATGTACCGAAAAGTCATTTCAATGGCTTGGCCAGTTTAAATATAACGTCCGCAGAATCACCGATACAGATTTACCTTTTCTCTCCGGTATATCATCAAACACAGAAATGCGTCCATGGACAAGAAATAAAGCATATGTGACCATGATCGAAAATATCAGTTGCAGCGGGCTTTTGTTTTACCGAGTTTTTTCTATCGAAACCCAAATTATATGAGTGTAGACCCAATAAACTATGGTTTGGATATCTCCATGCCAGGTTTTAACTTTATTTGTACATTGTCGATAGAAGATACAACATATTCTATTTCAGTTTCTGGTAATGAAGTAAAAGTATGAATCAAACACTCCAAATCTCCCCTCAAGTGACACATATATCTCCAGTAAAAAGTCGAATATATAACAAATCCGCGACATTTCGGCACGCGACATCTCGGCATATACGAGATTTCGGCATGCAACATTTCGGCACAAAGTGAAGAGTACGACATTGTGGCACGCGACATTTTCACATGTCAAAGTCGCGTGACAAAATGTCGCTTACCGAAATGTAGCTTGCCGGAATATCGCGTGACGAAACGACCTGATACCACATATAATAAAAGGCTATTTTATGGATAACAACTTTTGTATCCCGTACACAATATTTGTGTATGTATCGCTGTTAATCGACAAGAGTGTTTCATAACAACAATTTTAATTACTGGCTTATTACATGTATTAACGACATATGGCCGTTCTGATTCTTCGGTGAAGCAGCTTCTTGTGTTCCCAATGTCGATAGACCCAATACCATCCATTGAAGAGACAAAGACATGACTATAGCGCCACTACCGGAGGAAGAAAATGTCAGTGCGAATGATGTGTGATAAATCGTACAAGATATAATTATATCATTTTATCACGTAAACGCAATGCACAGGTATCTAATATCATTTTTGTGGAAGAAGGTGATCCAAATTACATGTACTTATGACATGATATATTCATTGCGAAGATAATAATGTAGCATTACATGTAGCATGGAGCAAAGATTATCGTTAAACAATATACCAGAGAGAGTCCAGGTTTTCAGCTTTCGTGATTAACGTCCTTTCTTCGAATTGTTTTCATGGTAACAATATGCCATTTCTAGGTTCAACAATCAAAGGTGAAGCATTGTCATGAGCGACATTGTCATTATCATTTCTGTAAGTCCGAGAGGACATTCGCCGCCTTTCGCGATAGCACTGCAAATTTTAAAACCACCCCTTGGATGGACTCACAGATGACTATATAGTTCTTTTTTTTAGGGAGATAGTTGCTAAAATCTGCACGGAATATCATCAAATTATTGTCGACCTTTTATCATTTTGACGCAATCCCTAGTGTCGAATGCCATTTGGTTCTCACAAGAATTGTTCACTTAATGGTTTTATAGTGATTGTAACAATATGGCATTTCTAGGTTCAACAAACAAGGGATATCCACATTCAATTTACTTGTTAAGGATTTACTGCTGCATAGATAATACATGTATTATTGTTATATTAACAGCATATCATTTCTGGGTTCAACAGTAGAGAATGAAGCATGATCGATAGGGTTAAACCGCTTTGTGAATATATGTTAAATAGAAAGTATATTAAGTCTTCTTCAATATGCGGATATTTGCAATTTACATCACATTATCAATGCTCTAATTAGACAATATATTGCTTCCTATTCAACAAAATATGTGTACGAATAAAATTTAGACAAGATATTGTCTTCTCTGCTATCTCGACGAGGTAAAACAGAATTGCGAATCTACGCTAAATTGACAATATATTAACTCTCCATGAAGTGCGAATCTATGCAATTTAGATGAGATTATCAAAGTGTTAATCAGACAATATATTGTCTTCTCTGCCTCTCGACGAGGTAAAACAGAATTGCGAATCTACGCTAAATAGACAATATATTAACTTTCCATGAAGTGCGAATTTATGCCATTTAGATGAGATTATCAAAGTGCTAATTAGACAATATATTGTCTTCTCTGCTATCTCGACGAGGTAAAACAGATTTGCGAATCTACGCTAAATATACAATATATTAACTTTCCCTGAAGTGCGAATCTATGCAATTTAGATGAGATAGTGCTAATTAGACAATATATTGTCTTCTCTGCCATCTCGATGAGGTAAACACATTTGCGAATCTACGCTAAATAGACAATATATTAACTCTCCCTGATGTGACAATAAAGTGAATGACAAATCGATTTGCGAATCTACGCTAAGTAGACGATATATTACCTTACCATGCAGTGCGAATCTATGCAATTTAGATGAGAATATCAAACTGCTAATTAGACAATATATTGTCTTCTGTGAAATTTCGCCGAAGTTAAAACACATTTGCGAATCTACGCTAAATAGACAATATATTAACTTTCCATGAAGTGCGAATATATGCAAGTTAGATGAGATTATCAAAGTGCTATTTAGGCAATATATTGTCTTCTCTGCAATCTCGACAAGGTAAAACCGATTTGCGAATCTACGCTAAATATACAATATATTAACTTTCCCTGAAGTACGAATCTATACAATTTAGATGAGATTATCAAAGTGCTAATTAGACAATATATTGTCTTCTCTGCAATCTCGTCGAGGTAAAACAGATTTGCGAATCTACGCTAAATATGCAATATATTAACTTTCCATGAAGTGCGAATCTATGCAATTTAGATGAGATTATCAAAGTGCTAATTAGACAATATATTGTCTTCTCTGCCTCTCGACGAGGTAAAACAGAATTGCGAATCTACGCTAAATTGACAATATATTAACTCTCCATGAAGTGCGAATCTTTGCAATTTAGATGAGATTATCAAAGTGCTAATTAGACAATATATTGTCTTCTCTGCCATCTCCACGAGGTAAACACATTTGCGAATCTACGCTAAATAGACAATATATTAACTCTCCGTGAAGTGCGAATCTATGCAATTTAGATGAGATTATCAAAGTGCTAATTAGACAATATATTGCCTTCTCTGCCATCTCGACGAGGTAAACACATTTGAGAATCTACGCTAAATAGACAATATATTAACTCTCCCTGATGTGACAATAAAGTGAATGACAAATCGATTTGCGAATCTACGCTAAATAGACGATATATTACCTTACCATGCAGTGCGAATCTATGCAATTTAGATGAGATTATCAAAGTGCTAATTAGACAATATATTGTCTTCTGTGAAATTTCGCCGAAGTTAAAGCACATTTGCGAATCTACGCTAAATAGACAATATATTAACTTTCCATGAAGTGCGAATCTATGCAATTTAGATGAGATTATCAAAGTGCTATTTAGACAATATATTGTCTTCTCTGCAATCTCGACGAGGTAAAACCGATTTGCGAATCTACGCTAAATATACAATATATTAACTTTCCCTGAAGTGCGAATCTATGCAATTTAGATGAGATTATCAAAGTGCTAATTAGACAATATATTGTCTTCTCTGCAATCTCGTCGAGGTAAAACAGATTTGCGAATCTACGCTAAATATACAATATATTAACTTTCCATGAAGTGCGAATCTATGCAATTTAGATGAGATTATCAAAGTGCTAATTAGACAATATATTGTCTTCTCTGCCTCTCGACGAGGTAAAACAGAATTGCGAATCTACGCTAAATTGACAATATATTAACTCTCCATGAAGTGCGAATCTTTGCAATTTAGATGAGATTATCAAAGTGCTAATTAGACAATATATTGTCTTCTCTGCCATCTCCACGAGGTAAACACATTTGCGAATCTACGCTAAATAGACAATATATTAACTCTCCGTGAAGTGCGAATCTATGCAATTTAGATGAGATTATCAAAGTGCTAATTAGACAATATATTGCCTTCTCTGCCATCTCGACGAGGTAAACACATTTGAGAATCTACGCTAAATAGACAATATATTAACTCTCCCTTATGTGACAATAAAGTGAATGACAAAACAGAATTGCGAATCTACGCTAAATTGACAATATATTAACTCTCCATGAAGTGCGAATCTTTGCAATTTAGATGAGATTATCAAAGTGCTAATTAGACAATATATTGTCTTCTCTGCCATCTCCACGAGGTAAACACATTTGCGAATCTACGCTAAATAGACAATATATTAACTCTCCGTGAAGTTCGAATCTATGCAATTTAGATGAGATTATCAAAGTGCTAATTAGACAATATATTGCCTTCTCTGCCATCTCGACGAGGTAAACACATTTGAGAATCTACGCTAAATAGACAATATATTAACTCTCCCTGATGTGTCAATAAAGTGAATGATAAATCGATTTGCGAATCTACGCTAAATAGACGATATATTACCTTACCATGCAGTGCGAATCTATGCAATTTAGATGAGATTATCAAAGTGCTAATTAAACAATATATTTTCTTCTGTGAAATTTCGCCGAAGTTAAAGCACATTTGCGAATCTACGCTAAATAGACAATATATTAACTTTCCATGAAGTGTGAATCTATGCAATTTAGATGAGATTATCAAAGTGCTATTTAGACAATATATTGTCTTCTCTGCAATCTCGACGAGGTAAAACCGATTTGCGAATCTACGCTAAATATACAATATATTAACTTTCCCTGAAGTGCGAATCTATGCAATTTAGATGAGATCATCAAAGTGCTAATTAGACAATATATTGTCTTCTCTGCAATCTCGTCGAGGTAAAACAGATTTGCGAATCTACGTTAAATATACAATATATTAACTTTCCATGAAGTGCGAATCTATGCAATTTAGATGAGATTATCAAAGTGCTAATTAGACAATATATTGTCTTCTCTGCCTCTCGACGAGGTAAAACAGAATTGCGAATCTACGCTAAATTGACAATATATTAACTCTCCATGAGGTGCGAATCTTTGCAATTTAGATGAGATTATCAAAGCGCTAATTAGACAATATATTGTCTTCTCTGCCATCTCCACGAGGTAAACACATTTGCGAATCTACGCTAAATAGACAATATATTAACTCTCCGTGAAGTGCGAATCTATCCAATTTAGATGAGATTATCAAAGTGCTAATTAGACAATATATTGCCTTCTCTGCCATCTCGACGAGGTAAACACATTTGAGAATCTACGCTAAATAGACAATATATTAACTCTCCCTTATGTGACAATAAAGTGAATGACAAAACAGAATTGCGAATCTACGCTAAATTGACAATATATTAACTCTCCATGAAGTGCGAATCTTTGCAATTTAGATGAGACTATCAAAGTGCTAATTAGACAATATATTGTCTTCTCTGCCATCTCCACGAGGTAAACACATTTGCGAATCTACGCTAAATAGACAATATATTAACTCTCCGTGAAGTGCGAATCTATGCAATTTAGATGAGATTATCAAAGTGCTAATTAGACAATATATTGCCTTCTCTGCCATCTCGACGAGGTAAACACATTTGAGAATCTACGCTAAATAGACAATATATTAACTCTCCCTGATGTGACAATAAAGTGAATGACAAATCGATTTGCGAATCTACGCTAAATAGACGATATATTACCTTACCATGCAGTGCGAATCTATGCAATTTAGATGAGATTATCAAAGTGCTAATTAGACAATATATTGTCTTCTGTGAAATTTCGCCGAAGTTAAAGCACATTTGCGAATCTACGCTAAATAGACAATATATTAGCTTTCCATGAAGTGCGAATCTATGCAATTTAGATGAGATTATCAAAGTGCTATTTAGACAATATATTGTCTTCTCTGCAATCTCGACGAGGTAAAACCGATTTGCGAATCTACGCTAAATATACAATATATGAACTTTCCCTGAAGTGCGAATCTATGCAATTTAGATGAGATTATCAAAGTGCTATTTAGACAATATATTGTCTTCTCTGCAATCTCGACGAGGTAAAACAGATTTGCGAATCTACGCTAAATATACAATATATTAACTTTCCCTGAAGTGCGAATCTATGCAATTTAGATGAGATTATCAAAGTGCTAATTAGACAATATATTGTCTTCTCTGCAATCTCGTCGAGGTAAAACAGATTTGCGAATCTACATTAAATATACAATATATTAACTTTCCATGAAGTGCGAATCTATGCAATTTAGATGAGATTATCAAAGTGCTAATTAGACAATATATTGTCTTCTCTGCCATCTCGACGAGGTAAAACAGAATTGCGAATCTACGCTAAGTTGACAATATATTAACTCTCCATGAAGTGCGAATCTGTGCAATTTAGAAGAGATTATCAAAGTGCTAATTAGACAATATATTGTCTTCTCTGCCATCTCAACGAGGTAAACACATTTGCGAATCTACGCTAAATAGACAATATATTAACTCTCCGTGAAGTGCGAATCTATGCAATTTAGATGAGATTATCAAAGTGCTAATCAGACAATATATTGCCTTCTCTGCCATCTCGACGAGGTAAACACATTTGAGAATCTACGCTAAATAGACCATATATTAACTCTCCCTTATGTGACAATAAAGTGAATGACAAATCGATTTGCGAATCTACGCTAAATAGACGATATATTACCTTACCATGCAGTGCGAATCCATGCAATTTAGATGAGATTATCAAAGTGCTAATTAGACAATATATTGTCTTCTGTGAAATTTCGCCGAAGTTAAAACACATTTGCGAATCTACGTTAAATAGACAATATATTAACTTTCCATGAAGTGCGAATCTATGCAATTTAGATGAGATTATCAAAGTGCTATTTAGACAATATATTGTCTTCTCTGCAATCTCGATGAGGTAAAACAGATTTGCGAATCTACGCTAAATATACAATATATTAACTTTCCCTGAAGTGCGAATCTATGCAATTTAGATGAGATTATCAAAGTGCTAATTAGACAATATATTGTCTTCTCTGCAATCTCGACGAGGTAAAACAGAATTGCGAATCTACGCTAAATATACAATATATTAACTTTCCATGAAGTGCGAATCTATGCAATTTAGATGAGATTATCAAAGTGCTAATTAGACAATATATTGTCTTCTCTGCCATCTCCACGAGGTAAACACATGTGCGAATCTACGCTAAATTGACAATATATTGACTCTCCCTTATGTGACAATAAAGTGAATGACAAATCCATTTGCGAATCTACGCTAAATAGACGATATATTACCTTTCCATGCAGTGCGAATCTATGCAATTTAGATGATAATTAGAAGAATTATATCGCCTTTAAACCCCGGCACCAAAGATTAGCAAAATATCTGCACTATATTGTCACCAGTGCTATTTAGCACCATGTTAACAGATAGGGGAGAATGGAAAATATCAAGGAAAAAGCCAATTGCGCACCTAACTCCGATGGTGTGACTGCTGATAACTTACTACAAATATCAGTTAAACTTGACACTTACCATCCAACATGATGTCACATCGGAAATCAAGGAAAATGTATCAATATACCATTTTGGCTTTAGTCAAAATGGATAATTGATAACATGCAAGAAACCAGTACTAATCCAGTTAATGTTGTTCTATTGGTCCACATTGTTTGTTTGTTGTTTAACTCTAAATCTTTGCAAGTATTATGATGACCTACTGTATACATTTTATTATCTTGTTGAAAGTAGCTCTGTAACTATCAGTCTTAGTGTTCACTGAGCTTTAAGGGCCTGTGGTAAACATCCTGCCTTAATTATCTTTGTGTTACTGTAATCTTTACTACTGCCACTTCCTGGCCAGACCATCCCCTATTTGACCTCCCAGTCCCCTGTCAAGAGACCACATGTTATCCATCTGGGTAGTTATCATATACACTGTTCTAGAGGGGGACTCAGTCATTCTCACTGCATCTCTCAAGTTGTACAGACGGTGGTTAGACTGTTTGTCTCGTTACCTTTTTCACCCTCCCACTCTCCCCTTTTGTTCTGGCTCTCAGCCTATATAGGGTGGGTTTATTTGCAGGCTGTGACCATTTTATTCTACGGAATATATTATGTTATAGATAATACACAGTACTTCTATGGATTTCTACACTTATTTCTACAGAGTTCTATGGATCTATAGATATACTCGTGTATTTCATGTACATGTATTTCTTGACTACATTACGTCACACACAGTTTCGTTATCGTATTCTCTTATGTTACCACTGGTCAACCTAGCCTTCATTTAACCCCAAATAATAAACCATACATATATATTTATATTTTTATCTATGTCTTGTGTGTTGTTTCTTTCATGGGAAATTAATTCATGTGAGGTTCTACCGATTTATCTCCATCTCGCCGCAACAAACTCAGATCAGCGCGATTCTGCGGAAAAATGAAATCTCGGATCTAATGCCGAAAGACGGATAATAACTGATATATTTACTCGAAGTAATACAAAACTTGACCTCATGTCTCGTCCTTAACCTTTTTCGATTTGCACTGGGCTTGGGATGATAATTATGCCAAATAGTTCATATATTCATTGCCCTTCATTATGACCGTCTCAGATGCATGTAACGTGCGTGTTCATGCACATGTCGCAATCAGGCGTACCTCATTCAGTGAGCTATAGGCTATGACAAAACACTTTTTCAGGGTGGCAACACACCTCATGGTATTCTGCAGACCTTCCTCTTTAAAATGACATATAGAAAATGTACTCCCCCGGGGGGTGCAAAATCATTGAAATCTAGAGCACTTTTGGGGGCTATCTCATGGACTATATCTGTTTGAGTGGATTGTAAAGACTTTGTTAAACTATCCAGTGTTGCACCGGAAAAACATGATACGCAACATTTTTCAGAGTCTTTTGACAGTCGCTTACCATCCAATAGTTGGACCAATGAATCCCCAATTATGAGATGCTTGGTATCCCTTGGAAACTGGATGCTGGTTGGGGAGATAACTGGAATGCGGTTGTGAGTCTCACGAGTAGATGATGGCGACGATGAACTGTGAAATTACAAGCGTCTAGTCCGTCATTCATAATCCAGCCGTCGTCCATTAGAGAATATCCGCGTCCATAATCCAAAGACCTATTCCATTTCCATATAACAGTATTAGCACCAAATTCAAAAAGACAAAAAGTATACATAAACATAGGCTTGTTTCCTGCAAGAGAGAAGCGGTCAACAGTTTTCAATGATGCCGGCAAGACATCATGATGTTCCAAAATATCAAATCCGTATCGGGCTGATCAGTATTCTTAATCCATAATATTCGTTATAAGAGTCGTCATCTAAAAATGATGTACTCAGTCACGCTTTGATTGTGACTGTTCATATGAGTACCATGAGGATCTTGAAGTACATGGGCTCATACGGCCCCTAGCCCCGGGTTAAGCGGAATTAGATGATGTTACGAAACGTAGCCCCATAGATCTTGCACGCTACGTTCGTATTTTGCTATCAGCATGCGATATGTATCGCCAAATTTGAGAAACTTTGAGTGGAGGCGCTTGGTAGAATAGCCCTGTTTTATAAGTTTCTGCAACAGTGTTTTGTGACGTTGATTAAAATCATCACATTTAACACAGGATCTAGCAAATGCTACTAAGCGAGATATGTATACGCCATATGCAGGTCCCACTGGAATATTACTATCCAGAAAGGGATAGTTTACGATGTCGAAATTGTAATCATCTCTTTTGTCATAAAGTCGACGAGAGAGAATGCCCGCTTCATTTTTATAGAGATAGAGATCTAAATAAGATGTGCCTGTAGGGCTATCTGTAGTTTCCTTCAAATCCAGTGAAGGTGGATATATATCCTTCACTGCGTCATTTATATAGCGATTATCCACAGCGAGAAGATCGTCTATATAGCGTTTGGTGAATGAGAAGGAACGGGCTTTGAATGGATCGGTTTTGAAAGCGCCTGCATATAGTCATATTCATAAGAGAACAGATACAGGTCAGCCAACAGGGGTGCACAATTAGTACCCATTGGAATACCTATATGCTGCTGATATATTGTGTTGCCAAATTTCACATAGATATTTTTAATGAGAAATTCAAGCAACTCTATAAACAAAGAAACATCCCATGAATGATATCTCTTGTAAAGAATGCTTTATGGCTTCCGACATTAATATATCTACGATCACTTTTCTTGAACACAGATACTATTAATGAACTTATACGGTCAATAAGGTCCTGATGAGGAATTGTAGTATAGAGAGTCGAGAAATCCCATGTGGATACATGTCTGTACGGTATGTGACCTTTAGCATCAAGTTCTTCCGTAAGACATTTTGAGTTTTTCAATATCCACATACATTCAACGCCAGAGTTCTTGAAAATAGTTGCGCAATACCTTTCCCAAAACGTTTTTACCTCCTGAAGGTCCCTCGTCAATAGGGTTGAAAGAAGCTTGGTGGTGCAGCTTCTAGAACCAGCTATGAATCTAGCTTTGTATGGTGATTTATGCATTTTGGGAGTCCAGTATATTTTTGGTATGTCGCTATGATTGGTTGGAAGACAAATACCTCTTTCCCTGAGAAACTTTTGTGATTGTTAAATAAATCTTCCAGAGTAAATGCAGTTTGGGAGTAAGTAGATGTATTTGATGAAGATATGTCTACACTCAATTCTTTAACCAGCACCTGGTAATAGTAATATTTACATATGAATATTATATTATTCGGAGCTTTGTCTGCTGGGACTATGACGAATTTACTCTGGAGATTTGCTAGAACGTCTTGCGAATTGAGGTTTCTCAGTACTTGTTTTGCTAGGGGAAGAGAACTTCTGTCAATATGGCGGATTGTTTCAACGACCTTGCTCTTGGTGAGGTCCAGCCAATCAGCGAGTACTGTAGGTTCAACTTTTTCTCGCTTAGACCAATCAATAACGTACTGTTCTAATGCAGACAGGACTATCTTCTGGTCCGCCTTCAGATTTATTCTTCTTGGCTCTCTATATTTAGGTCCTTTCATCAGGAGTAATTTCAGATCCTTATCACTCACCACATCAAGGTCACCAGACACAATATGTTTGCATGGTGTATAGATAAAGTTCGACAATTCACAATCACAACTATAGCCTCCTGACGTGTATAAGTCCCAGTCAAACTCCTTGACAGCATTGGAGTAATTGAATATTTTGGTGGCTATAGATTTAGTGTACTTATATGAAATGCAAGGAGGTTCTGTGAACTTAAAATAGTTTGGTACAGCGTTGCGTACCTCTGGATCATTCAGGATTCGAGGTAAATTAATGGTGTCCAGTCCTTTATCTAAGTAGTTGAGTTTCAAGAAAAGCCGATCTTGAGATGTTTCGATTATGTTCACTGGACGATACAACCGAAAATACTCTATATCTTGACATACTTTACTGATTTTTGATGGTATTATATTTCCTGAAGACGCAGATTGCTGTATATCTCTGGCTATTTGATTTAAAGCTCTCAGAGGTAACGCATACAGAACTGTACGTAAGCTATGTATACTATTGGGTGCGTTAGTTAAACCCACTAAGTAATTAAAAGTGATATGATCGTGAATCATCGAACTATTAAACCTTCGCCAACCATGGCTGCGTTGTCTCCGTTGATGGGGTTTAAATAGTTGGGTAATGTTGGATATATTTGAACGGCGGTTTGTAGCATTGCCGAACCCACTGACATTATCATTTAAACCAAACGGAAACACTGACCCAAGTTCTAGCATCCAGAATAATTCTCGCTCTCGAATTTTTCTCTCAAATCCAAAGGGGGAATCCTTAGTAGATGGATAGACGACGTCTATGATCTGAATACTAAAGTTATCCCAGCCATGGTCGGGTCCAGAAAAATGCCTACCTATAAGCAATTGCTTTTTCCTTACGGATTTTCTGTGACCGTGCACCCTAAGATGGAGTCTTTGGGTGGTCTTGCCAACATACTGTTGACCACACTTCTTACAGGAAACTAAGTAAATACAGTTTGTAGTAGAACAACTAAGATCAACATACGAGTTAACAGAATATGAGTTACCAGTTAACGCGGAACTAAATGAAACTGAAGTATTAAAGAGTGGACACGTGAGACATCCACGGTGTCCACACTTAGAAATTTTGAAATTATTACACGTAGAATTCGGTGCTAAACAATCATCAAGCGCAATATTGCAAGGTTTGATGTCGTGGCCTTGCTTTGCTGTCAGAAATATATCTGTCATTTGGATTGAAAAAGATCTTAGTGCATTTCGAACTATTAGAGACTCGGCCGAGAAACCTGCACTAAGGTTCCTCGGGTCTGTCTTCATATTTTTTTCTTTTAGTTGTGCTCATTATGTTTGTTGGGTGTGCAGGGGCCCAGCCTCGGGGACAACTTGTCCACCAGCAGAATCCAGGCATACACAGGTTAAAATTACAAGCGTCTAGTCCGTCATTCATAATCCAGCCGTCGTCCATTAGAGAATATCCGCGTCCATAATCCAAAGACCTATTCCATTTCCATATAACAGTATTAGCACCAAATTCAAAAAGACAAAAGTATACATAAACATAGGCTTGTTTCTTGCAACAGAGAAGCGGTCAACAGTTTTCAATGATGCCGGCAAGACATCATGATGTTCCAAAATATCAAATCCGTATCGCTGATCAGTATTCTTAATCCATAACATTCGTTATAGAGTCGTCATCTAGAAATTATGTACCTCAGTCACGCTTTGGTTGTGACTGTTCATATGAGTACCATGAGGATCTTGAAGTACATGGGCTCATACGGCCCCTAGCCCCGGGTTAAGCGGAATTAGACACATGTTACGAAACGTAGCCCCATAGATCTTGCACGCTACGTTCGTATTTTGCTATCAGCATGCGATATGTATCGCCAAATTTGAGAAAATTTGAGTGGAGGCGCTTGGTGGAATAGCCCTGTTTTATAAGTTCCTGCAACAGTGTTTTGTGACGTTGATTAAAATAATCACATTTAACACAGGATCTAGCAAATGCTACTAAGCGAGATATGTATACGCCATATGCAGGTCCCACTGGAATATTACTATCCAGAAAGGGATAGTTTACGATGTCGAAATTGTAATCATCTCTTTTGTCATAAAGTCGACGAGAGAGAATGCCCGCTTCATTTTTATAGAGATAGAGATCTGAATAAGATGTGCCTGTAGGGCTATCTGTAGTTTCCTTCAAATCCAGTGAAGGTGGATATATATCCTTCACTGCGTCATTTATATAGCGATTATCCACAGCGAGAAGATCGTCTATATAGCGTTTGGTGAATGAGAAGGAACGGGCTTTGAATGGATCGGTTTTTGAAAGCGCATGCATATAGTCATATTCATAAGAGAACAGATACAGGTCAGCCAACAGGGGTGCACAATTAGTACCCAGTGGAATACCTATATGCTGCTGATATATTGTGTTGCCAAATTTCACATAGATATTTTTAATGAGAAATTCAAGCAACTCTATAAACAAAGAAACATCCCATGAATGATATCTCTTGTATGTAGTCGAGCTAAAGAATGCTTTATGGCTTCCGATATTAATATATCTACGATCACTTTTCTTGAACACAGATACTATTAATGAACTTATACGGTCAATAAGGTCCTGATGAGGGATTGTAGTATAGAGAGTCGAGAAATCCCATGTGGATACATGTCTGTACGGCATGTGACCTTTAGCATCAAGTTCTTCCGTAAGACATTTTGAATTTTTCAATATCCACATACATTCAACACCAGAGTTCTTAGAAATAATGGCGCAATACCTTTCCCAAAATGCTTTTACCTCCTGAAGGGCCCTCGTCAATAGGGTTGAAAGAAGCTTGGTGGTGCCGCTTCTAGAACCAGCTATGAATATAGCTTTGTATGGTGATTTATGCATTTTGGGAGTCCAGTATAGTTTTGGTATGTCGTTATGATTGGTTGGAAGACAAATACCTCTTTCCCTGAGAAACTTTTTGTGATTGTTAAATAAATCTTCAGAGTAAATGCAGTTTGGGAGTAAGTAGACGTATTTGATGAAGATATGTCTACACTCAATTCTTTAACCAGCACCTGGTAATAGTAATATTTACATATGAATGTTATATTATTCGGAGCTTTGTCTGCTGGGACTGTGACGAATTTACTCTGGAGATTTGCTAGAACTTCTTGCGAATTGAGGTTTCTCAGTAGTTGTTTTGCTTGGGGAAGAGTACTTCTGTCAATATGGCGGATTGTTTCAACGACCTTGCTCTTGGTGAGGTCCAGCCAATCAGCGAGTACTGTAGGTTCAGCTTTTTCTCGCTTAGACCAATCAATAACGTACTGTTCTAATGCAGACAGGACTATCTTCTGGTCCGCCTTCAGATTTATTCTTCTTGGCTCTCTATATTTAGGTCCTTTCGTCAGGAGTAATTTCAGATCCTTATCACTCACCACATCAAGGTCACCAGTCACAATATGTTTGCATGGTGTATAGATAAAGTTCGACAATTCACAATCACAACTATAGACTCCTGACGTGTATAAGTTCCAGTCAAACTCTTGGACAGCATTGGAGTAATTGAATATTTTGGTGGCTATAGATTTAGTGTACTTATATGAAATGCAAGGAGGTTCTGTGAACTTAAAATAGTTTGGTACAGCGTTGCGTACCTCTGGATCATTCAGGATTCGAGGTAAATTAATGATGTCCAGTCCTTTATCTAAGTAGTTCAGTTTCAAGAAAAGCCGATCTTGAGATGTTTCGATTATGTTCACTGGACGATACAACTGAAAATACGCCATATCTTGACATACTTTACTGATTTTTGATGGTATTATATTTCCTGAAGACGCAGATTGCTGTATATCTCTGGCTATTTGATTTAAAGCTCTCAGAGGTAACGCATACAGAACTGTACGTAAGCTATGTATACTATTGGGTGCGTTAGTTAAACCCACTAAGTAATTTAAAGTGATATGATCGTGAATCATCGAACTATTAAACTTTCGCCAACCATGGCTGCGTTGTCTCCGTTGATGGGGTTTAAATAGTTGGGTAATGTTGGATATATTTGAACGGCGGTTTGTAGCATTGCCGAACCCGCTGACATTATCATTTAAACCAAACGGAAACACCGACCCAAGTTCTAGCATCCAAAATAATTCCCGCTCTCGGATTTTTCTCTCAAATCCAAAGGGGGAATCCTTAGTAGATGGATAGACGACGTCTATGATCTGAATACTAAAGTTATCCCAGCCATGGTCGGGACCAGAAAAATGCCTACCTATAAGCAATTGCTTTTTCCTTACGGATTTTCTGTGACCGTTCACCCTAAGATAGAGTCTTTGGGTGGTCTTGCCAACATACTGTTGACCACACTTCTTACAGGAAACTAAGTAAATACAGTTTGTAGTAGAACAACTAAGATCAACATACGAGTTAATAGAATATGAGTTACCAGTTAACGCGGAACTAAATGAAGCTGAAGTATTAAGGAGTGGACACGTGAGACATCCACGGTGTCCACACTTAGAAATTTTGAAATTATTACATGTAGAATTCGGTGCTAAACAATCATCAAGCGCAATATTGCAAGGTTTGATGTCGTGGCCTTGCCTTGCTGTCAGAAATATATCTGTCATTTGGATTGAAAAAGGTCTTAGTGCATTTCGAACTATTAGAGACTCGGTCGAGAAACCTGCACTAAGGTTCCTCGGGTCTGTCTTCATATTTTTTTCTTTTAGTTGTGCTCATTATGTTTGTTGGGTGTGCAGGGGCCCGGCCTCGTGGACAACTTGTCCACCAGCAGAATCCAGGCATACACAGGTTAAAATTACAAGCGTCTAGTCCGTCATTCATAATCCAGCCGTCGTCCATTAGAGAATATCCGCGTCCATAATCCAAAGACCTATTCCATTTCCATATAACAGTATTAGCACCAAATTCAAAAAGACAAAAGTATACATAAACATAGGCTCGTTTCTTGCAAGAGAGAAGCGGTCAACAGTTTTCAATGATGCCGGCAAGACATCATGATGTTCCAAAATATGAAATCCGTATCGCTGATCAGTATTCTTAAACCATAATATTCGTTATAGAGTCGTCATCTAGAAATTATGTACCTCAGACACGCTTTGATTGTGACTGTTCATATGAGTACCATGAGGATCTTGAAGTACATGGGCTCATACGGCCCCTAGCCCCGGGTTAAGCGGAATTAGACACATGTTACGAAACGTAGCCCCATAGATCTTGCACGCTACGTTCGTATTTTGCTATCAGCATGCGATATGTATCGCCAAATTTGAGAAAATTTGAGTGGAGGCGCTTGGTGGAATAGCCCTGTTTTATAAGTTTCTGCAACAGTGTTTTGTGACGTTGATTAAAATCATCACATTTAACACAGGATCTAGCAAATGCTACTAAGCGAGATATGTATACGCCATATGCAGGTCCCACTGGAATATTACTATCCAGAAAGGGATAGTTTACGATGTCGAAATTGTAATCATCTCTTTTGTCATAAAGTCGACGAGAGAGAATGCCCGCTTCATTTTTATAGAGATAGAGATCTAAATAAGATGTGCCTGTAGGGCTATCTGTAGTTTCCTTCAAATCCAGTGAAGGTGGATATATATCCTTCACTGCGTCATTTATATAGCGATTATCCACAGCGAGAAGATCGTCTATATAGCGTTTGGTGAATGAGAAGGAACGGGCTTTGAATGGATCGGTTTTTGAAAGCGCCTGCATATAGTCATATTCATAAGAGAACAGATACAGGTCAGCCAACAGGGGTGCACAATTAGTACCCATTGGAATACCTATATGCTGCTGATATATTGTGTTGCCAAATTTCACATAGATATTTTTTATGAAAAATTCAAGCAACTCTATAAACAAAGAAACATCCCATGAATGACATCTCTTGTATGTAGTCGAGCTAAAGAATGCTCTATGGCTTCCGACATTAATATATCTACGATCACTTTTCTTGAACACAGATACTATTAATGAACTTATACGGTCAATAAGGTCCTGATGAGGGATTGTAGTATAGAGTCGAGAAATCCCATGTGGATACATGTCTGTACGGTATGTGACCTTTAGCATCAAGTTCTTCCGTAAGACATTTTGAGTTTTTCAATATCCACATACATTCAACGCCAGAGTTCTTGAAAATAGTGGCGCAATACCTTTCCCAAAATGCTTTTACCTCCTGAAGGGCCCTCGTCAATAGGGTTGAAAGAAGCTTGGTGGTGCAGCTTCTAGAACCAGCTATGAATCTAGCTTTGTATGGTGATTTATGCATTTTCGGAGTCCAGTATATTTTTGGTATGTCGTTATGATTGGTTGGAAGACAAATACCTCTTTCCCTGAGAAACTTTTTGTGATTGTTAAATAAATCTTCCAGAGTAAATGCAGTTTGGGAGTAAGTAGACGTATTTGATGAAGATATGTCTACACTCAATTCTTTAACCAGCACCCGGTAATAGTAATATTTACATATGAATATTATATTATTCGGAGCTTTGTCTGCTGGGACTATGACAAATTTACTCTGGAGATTTGCTAGAACTTCTTGCGAATTGAGGTTTCTCAGTACTTGTTTTGCTAGGGGAAGAGAACTTCTGTCAATATGGCGGATTGTTTCAACGACCTTGCTCTTGGTGAGGTCCAGCCAATCAGCGAGTACTGTAGGTTCAACTTTTTCTCGCTTAGACCAATCAATAACGTACTGTTCTAATGCAGACTGGACTATCTTCTGGTCCGCCTTCAGATTTATTCTTCTTGGCTCTCTATATTTAGGTCCTTTCATCAGGAGTAATTTCAGATCCTTATCGCTCACCACATCAAGGTCACCAGTTACAATATGTTTGCATGGTGTATAGATAAAGTTCGACAATTCACAATCACAACTATAGCCTCCTGATGTGTATAAGTTCCAGTCAAACTCCTTGACAGCATTGGAGTAATTGAATATTTTGGTGGCTATAGATTTAGTATACTTATATGAAATGCAAGGAGGTTCTGTGAACTTGAAATAATTTGGTACAGCGTTGCGTACCTCTGGATCATTCAGGATTCGAGGTAAATTAATGATGTCCAGTCCTTATCTAAGTAGTTGAGTTTCAAGAAAAGCCGATCTTGAGATGTTTCGATTATGTTCACTGGACGATACAACCGAAAATACGCTATATCTTGACATACTTTACTGATTTTTGATGGTATTATATTTCCTGAAGACGCAAATTGCTGTATATCTCTGACTATTTGATTTAAAGCTCTCAGAGGTAACGCATACAGAGCTGTACGTAAACTATGTATACTATTCGGTGCGTTAGTTAAACCCACTAAGTAATTTAAAGTGATATGATCGTGAATCATCAAACTATTAAACTTTCGCCAACCATGGCTGCGTTGTCTCCGTTGATGGGGTTTAAATAGTTGGGTAATGTTGGATATATTTGAACGGCGGTTTGTAGCATTGCCGAACCCACTGACATTATCATTTAAACCAAACGGAAACACTGACCCAAGTTCTAGCATCCAGAATAATTCCCGCTCTCGGATTTTTCTCTCAAATCCAAAGGGGGAATCCTTAGTAGATGGATAGACGACGTCTATGATCTGAATACTAAAGTTATCCCAGCCATGGTCGCGTCCAGAAAAATGCCTACCTATAAGCAATTGCTTTTTCCTTACGGATTTTCTGTGACCGTTCACCCTAAGATGGAGTCTTTGGGTGGTCTTGCCAACATACTGTTGACCACACTTCTTACAGGAAACTAAGTAAATACAGTTTGTAGTAGAACAACTAAGATCAACATACGAGTTAACAGAATATGAGTTACCAGTTAACGCGGAACTAAATGAAGCTGAAGTATTAAAGAGTGGACACGTGAGACATCCACGGTGTCCACACTTAGAAATTTTGAAATTATTACATGTAGAATTCGGTGCTAAACAATCATCAAGCGCAATATTGCAAGGTTTGATGTCGTGGCCTTGCTTTGCTGTCAGAAATATATCTGTCATTCGGATTGAAAAAGGTCTTAGTGCATTTCGAACTATTAGAGACTCGGCCGAGAAACCTGCACTAAGGTTCCTCGGGTCTGTCTTCATATTTTTCTTTTAGTTGTGCTCATTATGTTTGTTGGGTGTGCAGGGGCCCGGCCTCGGGGACAACTTGTCCACCAGCAGACCCATCCCATCTGTTTATTCATCAACTGCTTTGGATTGTCTTCTCGCTCTGCGCTCATTAATTCACATTGCAGGGGTGAGTCTCTCTTGGTGCCCTTTATGTTGAACGATTTACAGTGCGGATGCCTTATGCAGGACACCAGACAGCGTGGTTATTGGGAACGTCGTAAGCTCGGAGGACAACAGCGGACAATCTACCAAGGACTGGACGGAACCTCGGGCATTCCGGTTTTCGTAAAATAGAAAACAAAATATTCCAGCTTTAACATCACTACCAGCGACAAGTAAATAACTTTATGTACTGATAATTTCACTTGTCGAATAGTATCACCATGGACCTATACCAGATGACCATCCAGACTCAATGCAGCAGACAATGGAATGTCTGAACCATCCAAAATTGTACGAATTATATCTACTCTGTGAGCGCAATGTTCACCATGATTAGTCAGACTGAAATCAGATTGAAATGGTGTAAATTACTGCTGTGATTTGCTATTATGTAATTATTCGATCTTGTGAGCACGTGAGTTCGTTTGACTAATGAAGATGTATAGACAATTCTAGGGTTCCTATCACATGCGCTTCTCCATTGGATACCTCATGACATCTGCCGGAATTGATGGTGATTTGTCACAATTGTGTTTCGGTGTAAGAGAATCCCATATAACTTGATCATGGTATGAAATTTCCCACACAAGAGAAGGAAAATACATCCCAACCGAGCCGCCGAGAGTATTTCCTTCTCTAGGCATCCTCTTGCAACCATACACAATTGTGGTCTTTTCCCCATATAATTTGAATCATTATTTTAATCAGTATTTTATCAAAAATATCAACGACACATCAAGTTGTTGAATGTTGGTCATGCTTGCAGCACGGGCCCACGTATGTGGGATGACATATCCTAGACGCACACAGCGAACATTTTTATTTGTATTAGAACAAAAAAATAGTGTTCTGAACTATTTCTGTCTGCTGTGTGCGGGGCCCAAAAACAGAAAACATCTGTTTGAAACAACTAGAGCATAGTCTGAGGGATGCACACATTTGATCAAAATGATCAGTAAGGCTGCTTACAAGATACCCCCCGTAAGGGCATAGATACATGGTGGTGGTTAACGTTTCACAACTAAGTTGAATGGGATTGTGGCGGTGGAAATGATCAGTTCACAAGCATGCTTACAAGATACCCCGGATGCACATTTGATAGAAATTGACGAGTATTTGTAGTGGAATATAAGTATACATGTTATAGTAGTTTACGGGTAAGTTCATTTAGAATGCGTTGGGTGGCGGCACGGTATGTAACTAGTTGACAATGAGACCTCGCTCGGTCGCGACTGCGGTTAACGTATTGTCTATGTATGCGTCGTGACCATCCTACTGAATCGAAGTATGATTGTAGATAAACACCGCCGGTCACGTGTCAAATCACAGTCAATGGTAGGTTTTTCGGTGCCTTCGTTATCAAGCATGGGCGTATGTCTGAACAGACGACAGTGACCACAGCCGAAAATGAACGATTTTCAGCATATCGATGACAGGTATGGTTACTGGTGTCCAGTCATTTTTTGATGGAGAGATATCGTACTATATTGTCACCAAATGTAGGGTTATTACTATTTCAAGTTAACAAAAATTTTAAACATTTTTGCGGCAAGAGGTGTTTTTAGGTGTTGGTGGACAGTCCATGGTAGGTATTAGCATCGAATTATAGTGTAAGGAAATGAGCACAAAATGAACACGTGGGAACTTACTACCTGCCTCGTGTATCACTGACTCATTCATCTCTCGATTCCTCTCACGTGTATGTGTTTAAGAGGAATATGAACCATTAATAGTTTATTCTCTGTCTGTCTGATATTACGACAGTCCATGGTATCATCATCGGATCGATCGACAGTCCATGGTAGGTCAAAATATGGTCAGTCCGAACTGACGTGAACCGTGTAACCTTGGCCAATGATTCGCCAAATGGACTGTTGCCAAGACAAATGGTAGCTACCATGGACTGTCGACATATCTGATATACAATCATATGTTGCCTCATTATAACATTGCAGCTGTTATCCGGCTTCAATGTGAAGTGATCCAATCTACAGTTCATGGTCGCATGACAAATGGACTGGTGCATTCACCTACAATCATACTTGTCTATTCAGTAGGGTGGTGACGATACTCAGATGAGTTTAATGGATTGTTCTGAAAATTGATGTTAATAATGATTGTTGAGAATGGGGTTATGCAGGCATATAGTGTTTTACCTAACTGTTGTTATCACTAGAACAGTACTCCCTGTACCGTGTAGACTTGAAATGGGCCGTTGCAACAGATAGGCGAATTACTGTCATCTGTCATTGAAGAGGAAAAGGAAGTGAATGGGAAGTGAAATATTAAACTTACTACCTGTAGACGCATATGCGCCATCCCGAGCTAGGTCTCATGGTATGGCAGCTACATACAAAATTTGAAAAGAATCTAATCAGCCGTTGTCAAGTTATGCTCCAGAAATGGAATGTTACGGACCAACTGAGAAAATTCTGCCCATAGATGGCGCCACCTGTACACGCACATGCGCCAAACGCAATCCCAAGCGAGGTCTTATGGTATGGCAGCTGCATACCAAATTTGAGAGGAATCCAAGTAGCGGTTGTCAAGTTATGCTCCGGAAACGAAATGTTACCGACCGACAAGAGAAAGTTTTGACCCTAGGTGGTGCCACAACTACGTGGTATAAATATTCGTGAGATCAAACTTGTTTGATATTGCAAACATGTTTTGCCCTGGAACGAGTTTTTGTCGTCTGTGTGCAATAACCAATCAACTGGCGAGCGATGTCCATGTGACAAAGGATTGAACCCGAGACTACGTTTACTTGTGTCGCTGCAGATTTGTTTTGTAGATGAAATGTTCGCTGTGTGCATGGAACTGGGAGAAAAACCGACAAAAACACGAAACAATGTTTTTGTTCTAATATAACAAAATGTTCGCTGTGTGCGTTGGGCTTTAACGTACAAGTTTCATGCTGTATTATATGGAAAATAATCATACCGTTGATCATAACTGGCGGTGGTCTATAAGGTTTGGCCTTTGGTTTCTGCTTTTTTGGCTTCTTCACTTTCTTCTTTCCTTTGGGCGTTGTTGGGGCAATACTTTTGGTCGCACATTCTGTTGACAGGACTTTCTCTGTCGTTGTCACGGATTCTTGCCCATTAGCTGTTACAGAAGTAAATATATAATATCATTGAGATGTGCAGGTGTAAAATCTTATTTGACACTATCGCATAAAGAACAGTTAATATATCATAAAATATACTCACTGAATCCCCATTAAAATTACAATTGAAAGGGACAAATTTCCCATGAAACACTGCGTCATATGATCTATAAGGTGTTCTGCAACATTTAGTTGCTATTAAATAAGCTTATCATATAGATGGGGAATTAATGGCTCATATGCAGGGATCGTTAAATATTTACGTCTTGAATACGGTATCTAAGGAAAATTTAACTGCCATTAAAAGGAACCACTATAATATAATTAAAAGGAAAAAAAATATGAAATATTCAGAAGACCATTCATTTAGACCAGTCAGTTCAGCTGTAGTGAACGGGAAAAGACAATTTTCATGTGTTTGTATTTCAAAATACAAATAGCAAGTCCAGTGTATATGCTGTAGCCTTTAACTTATGGCCATAATGATGATAACTATCAACAGAAAAGAAATTGGAATACATCTTAACAGTTTAAACGCCTGTAATATGGCAACAGCGGCCATATTTGAAGAGTCATTTTAGGAGAATACACTACCGATCTTTTGCTCGCCTAAATGAATTCATTCCCCAAATTTGAAATCAATCACGGTCAATATAACCGACCAAAAGATACCCAGACAAAGAATACGTATTCAGTGTGAAGGTAAGAAAAAAAAAGATGGCGGCCATGGCCATATTTGAAGACTCTTCAATACAAAAATCAATACCAATCTCTTTCTCGCCTCTATGGCGAAAGTTCTGTTTGAAAACGCGATCGTTCTTCGTATTAGCAGGGAAAATATTACCGGAGTCTTCAGTAGACTGCACACCCTGCCTCGCGGTTGTTCTGACTTCATCTATTTCCGGGGAAGAGGATGGCGATTTTGAGTCGTCGGTTGGTGCTAATGAAATGGGACCATCCGTTTTCCTGCTTTCGGTAGATGGCGGGTTTGACTCTTCAGTTGGCGAGAGGGAATTTGGGCCAGTACTGGTGCCGCTTTCGGTAGATGGCGGGTTTGACTCTTCAGTTGGCGAGAGGGAATTTGGGCCAGTACTGGTGCCGCTTTCGGTAGACTCCTGCGATGTTCCTGTTTGTTCAATGGTCGTTACTAGATACGTCGGAAAAACAGAACAAGATAGGATTCTGGGTTAAATTTGAGTGTTAAAATTAGTGGTATTTAAATTAAACAAAGAAAGGCAAGCTAATAACGCATGTAGGAATCACAGTAGTAGAAAATCGCATTCACATCCTCTCAAACGCGGTTGTGGTGGGAGTTAGCGCCCCCTGCCCTTTGGTTCGAGGGAATAAGGTTCAGGGTGCCCTCGTTTCTTTTCGCCATATATACATCTGACTGATATCATAGTAGAGAAAGATACCACATACGTTACCATGGTTACATGTGTACATCAGACTGATCCTGTAGCGGAGAAACTTACCACGAACACATAGTTTGTCGACGAGAAGACATCTCTGCCCCTTAAAGTCATTGCTATTTGCAAACCTTTCGCAAGCAGAGAAACTATTTCATTATTTGTGTCCAGGATTTTGTTGTTGGCTCGAAACTTTACGTCATATCTTATTTTGATGTTATGCTTTCTGATTATGCCTGTTTCTATAGGAAAATAAAATAATACCTGATTCGCTGGTAGATTCCGGACTAGTGGTATCCAAAACGCCTGTTGTTATCTCGGGACTGAATTGAGCAGGCGTCGTTGTTGTGGCTAGTTGCGCGGTAGTGACTGGATAAGGCGGAAAAAGGCAAATAGATTAGACATTTGTGTTGATATTCACAATTTTCGGTATACAGGCAACATTGTTATAACATGCATGGTTACTGAGTCCGGTCCCGTACGAGATCTGATCCGACCGGAATCGGGCGATACTTCATGTAAGGGTTCGTTACGCAGGCAGAACCTGTATACCACCTAAACTTCATGGTTCTAGATCTATTGTTCTACTTTGTTGTCTCGTATTCCTATTCCTCGCGTCTCAATGTATTACTTTCTGTGTCAAACATGCGTCGTTCCTGCCGTCTTAGAGATTTATAACAATTTTTGTCCGATGAAAATGTCGTCGCATATGCATATATAGACATGATACGAAGAGGTTGAGTTGAAATCACCCAAGTTATCGGGAAGCGTTTAAACCTTGTTCGCTTACAGAGCTTGTTTCTAAAACTGTTGCCCAAGAAAAAAGGGTGCTGTTGCTTCGGAACCATACGCATTGTCTCCCTGTCCCTTTATGACCATGTAACATTAAAGGTGAAATGCAAAGGGAAAACTAGACAATCACACGTGTTCTGAAGAAGTACCGTTATCTCTAAGTATGATGAGTTCATTATTCACCTTCATCGATCGTTGTGGCCGAGCTGGATTGTTCAGAAGTAGTGGAGGACTGAGAAAGAGATAATGTCGAGGATTCTGAACATGGTGAGGTCGTCACTTCAGATGACTTTTTATACGGGAAACAGGTGTTCATCGGAGTGTCACTGTTAATTTTGTCGATCAGATCAGTTGGTATATCGCTGGAATTGACAGTAGCTGTACAAGAGAGAAACCATATTTTTCGTTAGATCTAAATAGTTATGTATGTTTAAACAACCTGCACACGAGGCTGTGAACAAACATTTTCACCAGCACTGGCCACAGGCGCTTGTTGTAGGTCCGTTATTAATTACGATATTAATATATACCTATACTCCCCTCCTAATATCATACTTAATAACGGACCTACAACAAGCGCCTGTGGCACTGGTCTAGATACGAAGAAAACTCAGTACGGGAACATTTATAGGGGCCTGGGAAACTCGACGAGTTCTAGCAAAAGCTTACGCATTGAATCTTATTTGATCCAAATGTCTCAAACGTGGAGATTCAAAAGAAGACATTGATGGCGGAATAAAGTTGTGCAAACCTCGTGGTCATACACACCCTTCTGATTGCCTCGACCCCCCCCCCCCCCCATAACCAACCTAATTAACCAATTAACCGTAACGAGCCCCTGTGGATTGTCCCAGGGTATATAAACTTCATGAATTCGAAGCTACATGCATGTATCCATAGGTGTAAGTCGGTCACTCAATCGTTTACAGGATTTAGACCCCCCCAACCCTAAAGAATAATGAGTAATGAATGTATAATGAGAACAATTAGTGTTCATAGGCAAATACATGAGCAGCGTTGATGTTTCAGTACATAAATATTTCAATTGGAGAGATACAACAATGCTTCAGAATTGAGTGTTAGTATTCTATACATGACTACCTATAGAAACGTATTGATTAAGGAATACAAAACAATCGCACAAATCGCAAATCTAAAAAAAAAATAAAACCAGTGGGCATATAGCCAATATTGATAGGTCCACAAACTTCGTTGATAACGTTCGCAGATATGTTCATTCCTGCATATCCTAGCTTTCCATCTTACTTTGTACTCACATATGGTAATCTATGTTGGATAATGATATCAGAAAGGATTCGGCTTACAAGGGAGATATGTTTAGTTGAGATGATTTCCATAGCGATATAAGGCTATCTGATCCCACAATGTTTTATTCCCACATATGAACAGGACATAAAAATGATGAATATTTAAAAAATATATACAAATCATGCTAACAGTGAGACAAGACTATGGACACACCTATTAGCAGATATTCTATATCGATTGAATAGGTGCAATTTGGAAGAAAGAATTATTTATCCGTTAGCCGGAATCAATGACGATATTGAATGTATCTTAGGCTCTCTAAGACTGATTCTTTTGAATCTCAAATTGAACATTGCAGCCATTGTGTTCGCTACGCGGTAACTATATTCTACAATGAGGCGACAGCTGCAACGTATTCATTCATTTGTAATATATCTCCCCCCCCCCCCACCACATGTGATGGGGTGTATCGAATATGATGAACTTGGGCTGCGGAGACGGTCAACATTCATTCCCACATAAGAATACACAGGAAATAGAGAAAGAAATTTACAACCCATACAAATGTGCGAAAATGCCAATACGACTAGAGATATATAATATGGATGATCCACAAACCTGGTGTAACACTCTCACAGATGAATTGATTTGAGAAACTGCACAGCGAACTAAACCATGATCCTGCCTGCCTCGTTACACAGTGCTCGGTACGAAGATTGTCTGGTTGACCTGTCGGATCGTACCAATTACTCCACCCGTCAGTCCTAGTACAGTCCCTGGACCAACGGTGGCGTCCATTAGGAATGTCTTGGTCAAACAAACCAATCCAGTAGTACCAAACTCTACAATCAAGATAACATTCATTGTCAGATCTCATTATTCACTCATTTTTCCAGTAATATTAAGTATTCACCAATTAGTTTGAGTAATCATTGCATCATTTCATTTCGCATCTTAATCGATTTGTTCTTACTCGATCAATCGCATCTCTTTGGAAACGCAGAAATATAAATTATATCCATTCGTATATTTTTTCTCTCGCTGAGTAACGTCATCAACGCTCATTTACATGCGGCCCCCTCCCCCCGCAGCGAAAAGCATCGAGAAAATGTCATCAACCTGTATAAATGTTTTAAACACGTTAATATATTATATGTTTGGCGATGCGTACAAAGGTTTACTGTTCAATGGGGCCCTGTGTGCTCAGAATTTCACAGTGTGCTTAATGGTGTTAGACAGGGTGGTATATTGTCGCTTTTTTCTCTATCTATATGCATGATATTGGTGGTCTGTTTGTTAATCAGGGGAGAGAGAGAGAATTGATGTTTAATGTCGCGTTCAGCAATATTCCAGCTATATAGCGACGATCAAACATAAAATAGCATAAAATCTATGCATTCGATAAGAATATGTTTCACCGTGAGATCTTCATGGCTTGGAATACACCTTGGGACTGGCTCTTTTTTCAGTAAATGTTCGTGAGTTAATCGTGTATGGCCGATTCTACATCGCGATCATGGTTTGATCGAAACGTTTCTGGCTGTTCAGATGAGTGTAGCCTGCATTTTTTTTGAACTCATGAAGTTTGTTATTATTCATAGCATCCCATAAAGATTGAAACAGCCGTCTCACATAAGTACAGATAGAAGGTCTGAAATCGCTATTCCAACAGGATCAACCTCATCATCTAGGGCTGCCTTAGCCATCCTATCAGCCTCAGTATTACCTTTGATGCCAACGTGACTAGGCAACAAAACACAATATCAGTCTGTTGATCAAATCTACAGTCACGTAGTTTAAGAATACTCAAGATAGTGGGATGAGTCGAAGTTCCACTTTTGATCGCTTGGAGGCAGGACAGTGAATCTCAGAATATAACATGTTTTCCTTTACTGGACCCAATACATGTACCTTCTACAGCCAACAATATAGCTTTTGCTTCTGCAAACCTTGAACATTTACCTGGTAGTCGATGGGTTTTAGTTTTGAAACTAAAGATAGTAGCACATGCTACTCTCTTACCATCTTTAGAACCATCCGTATAAATAGCCTGATGCGATCTGTATTTCTCTCTCAGTAGACCAAATGTTTGTGTTTACAAGAGCTGGCTCGTGTCTGCCTTTTTATATTTCGTTAGAGAAATATCTACTTCTGGTTGAGCTGACTGCCATGGTGGAATTGGCAAAAGCTTGTTAGGTAAAATTTGACTAAGCTTAATACCAGCTGCTACAATGTGTGTTTTTTTAATCATCTTATATATGCTGATGATACGTGCCTTATGTGCCCATCAGCTAAAGCGTTACAAATGTTACTGAATCCTTGTGATGCGTACCGGTACTCATCTTCTAATGATATGCTCTTTAACACCAAGAAATCTCTATGTATGATTTTCAAACCTAAATGATGAATGACTTTACTCCGCCTCTAGTGAGATTATGTGGTATCTTTTTACACTATGTTGAATCTCACACCTACCTTGCTTATGTCATTTCTCACGATCTTTCCGACATATCTGATGAGAAAGTTCCATGTCTATACAAATGAGGTGAAGAAAGCATTTCTTCGCTCCTATTGTTGTAATATCTATTGTTGTCAACTTTGGTGTACATATACTAACAAGTTCTTCAACAGTCTGAGTGTGATGTACAACAATTCGTTTAGATGGTTTTTAAATTACAGACGAGATTGCAGTGCTAGTTTTATGTTCGTGATTAACGGAGTTCCCTCATTCGGAAAACTGTTGAGAAAATCTGTATATAGTTTCTGGAAACAAATTGACGATAGTCCGTAATATGTAAACTGGTTAAGTGTGATATCAAGGCACATTCTGTACTCCTTTCCAGATGGGAGGAAATGTTATTTCTGTAAATACTATGTCACTAACCACAGCAGGAAATGATATTCCTGCATTCAATTTCTTTTTACTTTGCACAAATATTACAAATACAATCTATTAAAGCCACATTCTGGCAATGTTGGAATGAACACCAACAAAAGTGGGAAATTCGTCAGTAAGGATCTTCAAACCGGGAACACCGTATGCAATACAGCTTGTAGGTAGCTTCTCCAGGTTTAACATGGTTCCCTACATGTAGTCAGTTATTGTGTTTTCCTTACATGACGAATAGGCCACCAAGGTGATGCTAATAATCACATTTGTTGCAGGAATTTGGGATGTCTGATTTACTCACGTTTTAGATTTCCACGGTTCCTGTGCTTCGAAGTTTTGCACGATGGCGTTTTTAGCTTCAGAGTCAATCTTGATAAGTTTCCCACCTATTTCCTGGCATACATTGTTTGCCATGTTCCAGGTAGCGGGTATTGTAAACTTTGAAAATACTGTCTTCTCTGTCGTCTTGGCCGATGAGACTACAGCATAAAATAAAATGATTTTCGTTGATTGAACGAACAAGAACATAGTTTGGCTCATTATAATGAATAGGAGTCGTATACACATTCGCAGATCACATACGATCATTATTAACGGTGAAAATATGCTTAACTTATAATAATCACTTATCAGGCTAGGATGAGAGGAACAATGAAAAAAATAGATGGGTCAGCATACTATTATGGTATATTGCATCATTTGTGTATCATTGAACATGTTGAATTAGTAGGGAAATGAGACGATTTTCAAGTCAAGTTTAACAGGCTTATTTCCCACAGTCATGACAATCAAATTTATATCTTATGAATAAATTTACCTACACTGTAAGCTTTTGAACCAGTGAAAAATTAACTGGCTCGGGTGAGGATCACGGGTCACGACCTAAGGGTAACACGCCCTACTGCTCCCCCGACTGAGATACCGACCACAGATCGGGAACAGTTCGCTTATTCGATCCCATATATTTTAACCCTATCTGGCCTGGGCTTTTTGGGACCTGTCCAGTCCTGAGGGGGGGGGGGGGCGAAATGGCCCCCCCAATTATTTTTCTTGCCTCTTGAGCTAAGGGGCTTAAACTTATTACACTATACCCTTGGGTCAAGCTCTACCAGAAAATGTAAAAAAATCCAAGATGGCCCCTTTGATGACGTCACAGTGACGTCATTTGAAAAAAAACGGCATATTTTGGTCGATTTTACGGTCAGATTTTCTGAATTTTATATTTTTGCAATTTCTCCACAAAAACTACATGAAAAATTAGCAAATATTATTGTGATATGAAATAAAATAGTTTTTGCCCACTTTTCGTCGCGGAAAAGCAGAATTTTTTAAAAAATATGACAAAAACATCACTTATCTGGTACGTGGCCGCCATCTTGAATTTACTCATGATCCTCTGCTCGGGGAGTTATACAAATAGGCTCAAAATGACCCCAATAAGATAAACTATAAAGTCACAGAGTTTCAGCTCTTCATTTTTTGCCGTTCTGGAGATAGTGCAGAAAGTTTGGTAGGGGAGGGGGGGGCATAATTCCCCCCCCCCCCCCCCCCAGGCCAGGTAGGGTTAAACGCAGGCGACGACTGCCACCATGTTACATTCAAAATGTATGAAGATTTTCAGTGTTTCGATTAAATCTGTAATCATCTTCAGGGTTATAATTTATATCTTATGAATAAATTTACCTTTGCAGATTGAAGGTTTCCGATTAACTCAATTGTGTTGAATCTATACAGTTCTCATCTATACATTTGGATGTTCATAACCATATATACTTGTACAGGAGGGACATAGTTTTAATGAGCAGCTCTATATTTTCAGGTGTGCGACAATATCCTGGACAAAAGACTGACAATTCAACTTGCAGCAGATCCTTTGTCAATTATGATTATAGTCCGTGAGCCTTACACCAAATCGTTGGCGTTATTACGGTTATTATTCGAACGTAGTCCTTCAATCTTAGCCATTGACTTTTAGAATGACAAAAGGATGTCAGCTGTTCATTTCAACCCATTAAAATATTTTGTCAGCATTGCTCTGCTCTTGACTATTACTATGTATTTCTTGGCAGAAGGCACACAGTGGAACGGGTCGCATAAATTTTGTTAGACAACGATCATGCAGTTACCAAGTTCGGGAGATCCCGCTCTCCAAAATGGAGGTAAAAGGAGTCGTTTTTGATAAATAACTTTTAATTCCTTATTAAACAACGCCTACAAACTTCAGGCGTATTAATTTATCTATTTTTCCATGTCCTAAAATTTATTTTCCATTTGAAAAAACAGGCAATGTTGTTTAAACAGCGCGATAGATGTTTGTCTTTTTATTATGCCAATTAGATAGATGACAATTTATTTATTTGCTACCATAAATGTCTGTATGCGCCTCAGAAGAATTTTGCTGAATTCATTATGTGAACTGATTTATTCAGCAAAAATGACCTCTTTCACCTTCATTTTAGAGAGCGGGATTGCCCTAACCTGGTTACATGCTTCCCTCTATGGGATTGCCCTAACCTGGTTACATGCTTCCCTCTATGGGATTGCCCTAACCTGGTTACATGCTTCCCTCTATGGGATTGCCCTAACCTGGTTACATGCTTCCCTCTATGGGATTGCCCTAACCTGGTTACATGCTTCCCTCTATGGGATTGCCCTAACCTGGTTACATGCTTCCCTCTATGGGCATGTGAATCTGCATGTTACAATTTTGTGCTTCTGAGAATGTAACATATATCACAGTTTATACTGAATGATAAAACTAAAATGAGCTTAACTCTTGGTAACTAGTTGACCTTGAAGCAAGAGCGGAGGGCTCACATATCCCAAACTGAATCGACAATAGTCAAACACAAGAACATCGTAGTTTTCCTGCTAATGGATTCCGTTCAGACGAGAGAATTTTTCATGGAGGAAGAAGAAAGTGATGAAGTATACCTTTGTTCTTGAGTTAATAAACAGGTATGAAGTTCATAAAGAACTCCCCGTTAAATTACTAAATGTATGGTTTTTATTTCACAACAGTTTAAATGTAGCTATTTCAATCATGGGATTCAACTCCACAGGACAAATATACATGTAGGGATGAGAACTGAATATTTCAACCTAACACATAAACTTAGCTAAACTTGATTCAGTTTTGGCGGACTGTGACATTGACCTTCGACAAATTGATCTCAAAATGTATGGCTCCTCTTTGCCATGCGAGTAAGGTATACTCAAAGTTTGGAACTACTCCATACCTTGAAACTAGAGATATCGCATGGACAACACATGTTAATGGATGAATGAACAGAATACAACATCGCATTCCATGAACTCGTCTTCGACAGGCATATGAAAATGCGACTTTGAATAATTTCCTGATTTGGGGTCACAGTGACCTTGACCTTTGACCCACATTTTGGTATGTAGCACATCATGTCCCTCTTACTGGCAAAAAAAAAGTTATTTTTAATGATTTTATGATTTTGGGGTCACAGTGACCTTGACCTTTGACCTTGACCTAACTTTTGGAACATGATACATCGTCTTCCCTCAATGTATCAATGGACACAAAATAAGATTTTATTAATTTCATGATTTTGGGAGTCCGTGACATTGACGTTGGGCCTTGACCTACATTTTGGTACATGACAACCTTCACAAAATAATTTCTCAATGGACAAAAAAAACCCATGATTTTTAACAATTCCTGATTTTGGGGTCACAGTGACCTTGACCTCGACCTAATTTCTGGACACTTCATTTCCCCTTATTGAATCCACTCACATTTTTTTATTTATTTTTAATGATTTCCTGATTTTTAGGTCACATTGAACTTTGACCTTGATTCAGGGGTCACCGAGACTTCCGTCTGCAGCAATACAATGCTCTACATACGGCACTGCTGGGAGACGCACCAAATGTGTTTGTCTGCAGCAATGCACTGCCTCACATACGGCACTACTGGGAGATGGACCGAAAGTATTGTCTACAGCAATATTGTATTGTCTACAGCACTACCAGTTTCTAAACACGGTACTATTGTGAGACGCACCGAGACTTCCGTCTGCAGCAGTACAATCTCCTACACACGGCACTACTGGGAGACGCACCGATTATTTTGTCTGCAGCAATACAAGTTTCAACACACGGCATTACGGGGAGATGCACAGAGACTTCCGTCTGCAGCAATGCAATGCTCTACATACGGCACTACTGGGAGATGGACCGAAAGTATTGTCTACAGCAATATTGTATTGTCTACAGCACTACAAGTTTCTAAACACGGTACTATTGTGAGACGCACCGAGACTTCCGTCTGCAGCAGTACAATGTCCTACACATGGCACTACTGGGAGACGCACCGATTATTTTGTCTGCAGCAATACAAGTTTCAACACACGGCATTACAGGGAGATGCACAGAGACTTCCGTCTGCAGCAATGCAATGCTCTACATACGGCACTGCTGGGAGATGCACCAGTTTTTTTGTTTGCAGCAATACAAGTTTCAACACGCAGCACTACTGGGAGACTCACCGAGATTTCTCTCTGCAACAATACAATGCTATGGACAAATCACTACTGAGAGATGCACCCATATTTTTCCTCTGCAGCAATACAATGCTCCATATACCACATTACTGAGAGACACACCGAAACTTCTCTCTGCAGCAATACAATGCTCCATATTCCACATTACTGAGAGACACACCGAGACTTCTCTCTGCAGCAATACAATGCTCCATATACCACATTACTGAGAGACACACCGAAACTTCTCTCTGCAGCAATACAATGCTCCATATTCCACATTACTGAGACACACACCGAGACTTCTCTCTGCAGCAATACAATGCTCCATATACCACATTACTGGGACACGCACAGAGACTTCTCTCTGCAGCAATACAAGGATGAATTATCGGCAAAATAATTCGCGCTTGATCATGGCTTCTGTGTCACTTGCATGTTCCTAGAAATTACAATAAGCAACTAGAAAAAAAAACCCCGCTAATTTATGAAAAATGATTCAATTTTCTACGATGCCCGCTTTTCAGTGAAATTCATGTTAAATGTGTCTCCCTGTTCAAAACTAGCTAACAAATATCATCGTCATTGTGGAGTTAATCCATGTCTCATAATTGTTTCAGCTGATGTGTAGATATTATCGTAGCAGTTTAAATACGCAATTTAATATAATGAATATACCTTTCGGCATATCTTCGAGGCAAAAAGTACATGTATGCACTCTGCAGAGTTACGCACTACTGTAGTACTGGGAGGCGCACCGTTACTGCCAGACGCACCGGCTGCGGGGCTGAAGTCATCAACGGATGAAAACGAATGGAACTCAAATTAACGAAATGAAACCACAAGTCGTATTAATTTCATTCACTCCCAAATCTATAGGAGTAACTCGCGATTCGGGTTCTGCTTGAAATACAAACGACATTGGAAAAAATATTACGGGGAATTTTTAGTTTCTCTCTTCACAAAAGGCTTTAGCCGGCTGAGGAAAACTTGGTTAGTCAACCACGTTGTCCTAGTTCCTCATTAAAAGCTTCGATTTCTGGAGTTGATTATCGCAATGATGAAAGTTGAATTTTTCAAGATTCTTATACCTACAACGAACCATATGGCGGTTCACAATGTAATGGCCTTGAACGTACGACGGGTGAATTATCGAACAACCCCATGGATAAATCTCGCCACAACAAAGTGGGTCATGACTTCGCGCGCTAAACCCGTTCCCGTCCAGTGCAAAACTACGAACTATCGGTGGTGGAAACCCGGACCAGCGATATCTACGTTGACTGACACCGGGGTTGGTTGAAACAGTTTTCAGAAAGTCAGAAGCGTCGCTAGGGTGGGGGGGCGATGGCATCGTCAGCCCCTTGGACGCACACAAAACAAAATGAAGAAAAAGCAAAAAAAAACTGGTGTATATTTTTCTTTCTGCTCAATGCGTGTGGATTTGATAATGAAGCATCGGCAGCCTCGGTCTACCGTTTGCGAAGTGCCAAACGGGTAATAAACTGAATGTTGTATATATAAGCTTTGGTCAAGGCTGTACTCGTGATATTTCATTTCCGGAATATATATCCGTTTCATTTTTTTTCTAGTCCGTATTTTACCATGGCCACGTTTTAATTTCCAGAATGATGAGTGATATCAGTTTCATTTTTCTTGTCAGTATTTCACCATGGCCACAAGATATAGTCCATGATACACAGTTTGATATTCTACACATTATTATTGTGATATTTTCAGCAAAAGTTTAATGTTCACAGTCATGAAATGACATATGGATCGGAAAGCGATATGATGACGTTTAGTTTTAATCATTTTAACATGGTTAGCCTACGAGGTATATCGGCCCAAAGCATTATTATTGTGTTTTCAAGATGACAAGAGAATAACATATAATACTGATATTTGACAAATGATGTGTTAGTTTAATTGTTGAAAATCGTTCAGAATGCATCTCCGGCCATCCAATGTCACAGAGCTGTAAAATATAACCCTAAATCTGCATACATTATGTTCAGATTTAATTCCGGGAAAAGGCTTAGAACGCATCTCCGGCGATCTAGAACCCGGAGCTTCCGGGGCCTAGGCGACCCCTCGACCCTCGCCTAAAGTGCTATGATAGTCGACCCCCCACCTTGAAAAATCCTATCGACGCCATGAAAGTGTACTCTAAAATAGAACCATTCTTCCCATCGGATGTTATTGTGTTCCAGCATGTTAGTACAGTAGGCCGCGCTAGTATATAGGAACACGCCTCACGTAATTGACTGGCATGTTTGCCTTCAAGGAACGGACTCAAGCGTTTGAGGCCTAAGACCACTAACAGATTTTACATTGGTGGCAATGTTAACGTAGTTGTATTTCGTCTATTCCATAATTAAGTCTAGACTGCTATGTTTCGGCAAGAAGTATTTTAATTGAAGTGCTATAACCTGACAAACTTCTTGGCGGGGGTAGCTAAATAACATATAGCCCTCACGAGTATCCTCATACTCGCAAGGGCTATATATTATTCAGCTAGGCGGGGGTTGCCGGCCTCGATTTTGAGTTATACGCGCTCCTACAAATGACGTCATACTTTTGATCTTTTTTCTGCTTTGTGCATGCAAGCGGTGCAGCGACACCCAAATAATCTATCTGTGCAACGCCTTATTGGAGTAGACCCCGATTTAAAATCAAACTCGTAGCTAAACCGCACACATATATCATACTCCAAACAAATATCACTGGCCTTCAACTATTCGTCATGTGCAACAAATGGGTAATTTTGTTGTCATTTGCGTACACTTCGCCATCCATAAGATGGCTTGCGAATCGTGTGTCTCCATTATCGCGGAGCGATATCCGGTGTATTACCGTATTCTGTTCGGCCTTCATCCGGCAGACTGGAGAAATCTGATAAATTACAGGCTTTCATACCACTTCGGAAACAGATATTGCCTGGGCTTACAAAAGATTTAGGTATGAATAACTTTCGTATCATCCAAGAGGTGTGGTGGATCTGTAATTTTGAGCAAGTAGGACATCACATGACTCGAAAATGACGAGTTACGTTGGAGTTAAGTCGGTAGACTTTAACTGATTGGCTGACCAAGTCACGTGGTATTGATTTCTGGAAATTCCCTCTTGTAGTTGCCGAAAGTAGGCTGAAAATGAATACACACGATCCCAGGGTCAGTCTTACCGCGTATGACCGAGATGATTACAGAATTTTTTTTGTAAGAACATTTCCCTTCTCTGCCAGAGGTTGGCTGAAGACTGGTCCGGTGCTGAGACAGCCTGATCCATGAGCAGATGGAATATCACTACGCCAACGCGTTTCTGCAGCCCCCCAGTTTGGAGAGGGTGGGGGAATCAGCCTAAAAAAAAATTCTTTTAAATCACGAGAAAAATCACAAAAAAACAATCTCAAAATGCAGTTGGTTATATAGTGATGATATGTCGTTTTATATGCCGGAAATAAATAGGACAGAATGCATCTACAGCCATCTAAGAGCGCGGAGTTTCCGGGGCCTAGATGGCCCCTGGACCCTCCCCTAAAGTACTATGATAGTCGAGTCCCCCACCCAGTTTTGGGGAGCTTCCGCCGCCGCTGTTATAGCCCAATTCGGAAAGCGTTTTATCTCCCTTGTTCCACCAGGGGCGTATTGGTGCAGAGAACTTCCGGTAGATACCAAAGCCCCTCTCAATCAGTTTTGATAATCAAATAGTCTATTTTTCAAGAAAATTAACTTACTAATGTACACGTATACAAGATCTATTGATTCACGCAGAAAATATAAACAAAATAATTTTTCAAATAAATATTGTTGAATATGTGATCAATATATTATTCACAATAATTGCGGGTGCCTTTGGAAAAAGTGAAACCGAGGCGACTACTTCCAGAAAGCAGCTTCTTATATCTCTAATCTTACTGAGCGGCAGTTATTCAAGGGGAGATCAGACACTCTCCGGAAAGGGCTATAAAAGCCAGCTTTATCCTATTTGCAGTAATCTCCCAGCAGGAAAGCATCATTAGTCATTTTGAAATGACGCTGCCAGTGGTGTAATCCGAAAAGTTAGTCTTAGTCAATATATTTCCAAAGTAAAGCATTTTTCGGCCACGAAGAATCTGAATAGACAACATTTCTCACCAAATAAATTTCCCGGTCATCTTAGCAGCTTTTGCAGAGAAAATCGCAAATATGAACAAGTCCAAAGCTCAATCCATAAGACGTCGGAAACTGTATATTTTGCTTTCTGAAGAGAAATTAACTTTAACGCCGTGTTCAGCAATATTTTAGCTAAATAGCGACAAACAACATTGATCTCTATCAAAGATAAAATATCTAACAACAAAATAGATCACAAATCATTGGTTGTCAAAAAATCCTTAATCAGCTTTCTTGTGAGATTTTTTATCAGTGTCAAGCTTACTTTGATGAACAGA